>JBBPOJ010000016.1:0-69858 GCA_038091395.1 Leccinum rimulosum
GATCCCAGGATCGGCCACACAGTGGTCACCCTCCACAAATCCTTTCACTCCCTTGCCGACGGCAGCAATGATACCGACGACTTCGTGACCAGGTATCAGCTGCCAACTCAAGGTGAGATAGTTCGAATACAACTAAGGAACGAGCATACAGGAAATTTTGCAATGAACTCTCCTTCGTGGACGTGATTGTCAGTTCCGCAGATCCCTGGTTGAGTTCCGCTTGTTAGGGATATTTTGCCATGCTGGACAGAATGGACACACCGCAACATGTCACTGTTGTGCACGATTAGCACCCTAATGAGTCGCATATGATTGGCAGCTTACCTTTGAGTAAAACCTCATCGTCTGATATTGTTGGAATGGGCACGGAACGAATGTCAAACTGACGTGGCTACACGATGCCTGTCTGGGTAAAAAAAGCGATACTCGCAGGTAATGAAGCTACGTGCCTCTTGATAGTATACTGCGTTCATGATGATGATGCTTGCGACCAACTGTGTTTCGATAGACTGAAAAGATGTTTTGACGAGAAGGGAGGAATGATTCAGCGAGTGGTATGATAGACCCGCGACAGCCTGGGATACCTCCGAGTGTCATGTTTATAATTCGCATGCTGGAGAGGACATGCAAATCGTTCTCAACCGACAGAAAACCGGGACAGGGCCGCGGCCCGGAGGCTTTTCCCACCTGTGACCAGTTGACCCAGTATTTTAGGGTCCTGCCAGTGAAGCTTTGAAGGCTCTTGCACCAGTTGCGCACTACAACTAATATTTTCGTTAATATTTGCATTGGGGTCCGTTCCGACTCGTCTGTACATACCAATCAACATATTATCCGCACAATCATACCAGATCAGTGAGCATGCTGCACACTACTGTCAACGCAGTGGATACGGTGTAAGCGGGCTGCAGGGGCATTCTGGCCAGTTGAATATTGCATGCGTGCACATATGGCCTAGGCCCGAGTCGATGAGGAACGTTTGATCCAATGCGGTATTTTTTTTGCCAATATACAGTAGTGATCTAGTGATCGATATCCCGTGACTTGATTTGAACCAGAAGCGCGGGCGGCACTCGGAAAGTCGTAAAATTCACACTCAGGCTGCAGTCACTCAATGGGCTCCTCTATCCCACGGTGTCAACATTTTGTGTACACTGGAGGTCAATTGTGGGCATGGGCATATTCGAATTCCCTTTTGACAAGTTACAGCAGTAGCTCCGGCGCAATGGGGTGACCTCTGTCTGGGCAGTGCCTGACGGGTGAGTCGTGACCGTAGACAATAACGACGTCATCAGAGTATTTGAGACAATTGAATCCGTAGAGTCTATTGCATCCTCCGGGGTCTCGTCTCGGATGAGTTGGGTGAAACTTACTGTTAAACAAATATTGTGAATACAATGCTATTGAAATCGGACCGGCGCCGAAGCCGGGCACATCTTTGGACCGAGATGGGCATGAACACGGTGATCCAGGTCATTCCTCATGTTTACGGTGTGTCTGTTGCGTCTTGCTTCCAATGTTTGTCAAATAATCTATATGCCTGACTTGAATCAGTGGAGGCGGTTGAGTCGGCAAGATCGATAAGGAGGAAGTGGCTGCGAGAACTTTGGAAGAAGGTGGATTCCGCTACTGGCTTTACGATTACAACATTCTCCATTGCAACGAGCAACAAGAGACCCCAAGAATACCCTGGATATTCAGAAGAGCGTGGCAACGCTATGTATACATACATATCCGTAATCCCGAGCGCTGGACGCGTACTAATCACTGGTCGGCGCGCCTTCCAGGAAGGCGCCGGCTGTCATTTGTGCCCGGATGCGCGAAGAAACTGGAATTGAACTCGGACGCTGCTACGTACTTATCAACGTCGGTACCGAGAAAAAGATAAGACAAACACTGCATGCCTTTTCAGCCAGCGCGGCTCCTTGATCAGGTAGTAACATCGTAGAACTCCTCGAGAGAGCATACATAACTCGAAGATCTGAGACCCGCGCACTGTGCTCCCTTGAGATATGTATTTAATGATGTCTGGATACGCGTAACGCAATGAACCAGCAGATAACTGTGTTGGAGTTGTTTGTGGGCAACGCTTGCACGGCACAGTGCACACGATTGATTGGCCGGATTGCGTGCACGTGTAGCAAGTACTACTCGGTTTGCATATCTCGGGTAACTGTATCAGCCTGCCATTCAGTGATCCAGTCCGCATGTTATCTGTCACAGGGTCTAGACGGGATCCCACTCCAACGAAGTCACGATATGATTTGAATGTGAGCCTTGTGTGAGCCCTTGAACTCGATTTAGAGAGAGCCACACTTGATTAGAGTGACGAGCATGTAACATTGTAAGCGATGTCGAAACGGAATTACTTATCATCTACCCAAACATGGCCTCAGTGAGTCTGAGAATCTGAGGCCTGAGTCATAGATTACTGAGGCCACGTCGAATACCACCCAAGTTGTCACGTAAGATGAACGACAACATTTTTCTGTTCGGTTCGGTAGACCATTAACTTGCGAGGTTTTGTTGATGCGGCCGGGCCAGCCACTGATGCGGCATAAGGGAATAGAATTATTGATGATATTTCGGCATCATCGAAGGGCGATATTGCTACAGCAATGCAACATTGTGCATGTTCCAGGCTCGCACCTTATCTTGAGTCTCGCTTCCGCGGCTCTTTTCTCGGTTGGGTCATGAGCTGCAATAAAATCTATTGGTTGTAATTTTTTGGGCTCTGCATGGATCTCACCTTGCCAGTGGACCTGATACATAAAACCTGGAGGAGAGAGAGAGATTCGCCAACAACTAGATGCGAATAGTGAGTACTATCGTTAGCGATAGTCAACTTCTTGGACTTTGCTTTAGCCGTTTGGGGCTAGAAAAAAAAAACATGTTCAGCCGAACAGTCGGGATTCGGGGTCCACCCTCTCGTTTCTTGCAGCTACGGCATGATCGAAAAAAAAAGGTTCAATAAGTGAAGAGTCCGACTCAGTCCCGAGGCTCGAAGAAGCGTCGTTGTATTTCGAAAATGTGGCATAGATTAGTTCAGATAAGGGGAACAAAAACGTGAGTGACATACTTCGCTGTTGCAAAGGGTTCAAAGAGCACGTAGCTGAGAACATGTGGCAACAAGTCAGCTTGGAAGTCCGTATCTTTCACAATTACTTCCTGATATCGGTCGCTGGACATGCTGCCGTCGATTCTGCAAAGTCACGTATCTTGTGGATGAGTCACGATGAGGGCGTATTATAATAATCATCGTGGCCGGAACGACTTTGGATCAAACGAAGGCGCCATGGCCCACAGGGCGTTTCGGAAAGAGTAAAAGTACTGGAATGGTTGGTTAGGTACTAGCTCGGTCGCACAGACTTCGCCCGGGAGGCTTCAACGTGTACGAGTCATTGAAGCCCAATATAGCTGACAGTTAACCGAATCCTGGATTAAACTCCGAGTCGCCTATGTAGGAGGGCGTACCGCACAGTAAGTGCATTGCAGAAACGTTCAAATCCGCATACATACAGTCAGAGGCTGTCCGGGTTTTCCACCTCCGTTTGGTATAGTCCCAGAAAAAAGTATCGTAAAGACCCTTTACTTCCTTTTGGACTCGAAATTTGAGGGCTCTGAAGTCATTTTGGAGTCCTAGAGGCCAACAAGAGTGTGTCAAACGGTGACGTTATAAGCCAGCTTCGCAGATAGGCTGACAACTTGAGCCTCAGGCTGTTTCGGGTTCCCGCGAGCCAATGAGAACCACTGGCACCGCCATACGTGATTAATAGAAGAAGACATAGCACATTTATGGGTTAGTAACATTTCACAACGAAATTCGCTTAAACACGCTGGGCAATCAACCAATCAGACTACTTACTGCAGTTCGGGAGCTCATGCGCAGTGCCGGCTGCCTCATTACCGGTACGGCGTGGCTGTTGGCAGCTTCCTCGCTTGATCGCGGCGGGAAACTTTGACAACGGTTCGGAGTACGTACTACCAAGTGTAATCCGAGCAGGTTGCGAACAATCGCATCGAATAGTTATTTTTACCATGATGTGTGCGTGGCCCACGTCTTTGTCAAGTCTTTGTATGCACACATGAGTCCGTCTCGATAATCCGGTTTTAAAAAAACACGTACTGACAGTACTGTACGGACCAGGTATCGACTTAAGGAACCGGCGGGACCCAATGGCTAGCGCACCCGCTAAGTCACGGTGAATTCGGACCGGAAGCAGTGTATTATGTCGTCACTGATGTGGCGACCTGATTTGGTCCTTCTCCGTTGAGAACGTGGGCCACATGCTATGCAGTGCAATACATTCATTGTGAGTGACCGCATGGTGTAGTTATTTTTCCAAACCTTAACTTGAAGATACTAGGGTGACTGCCAGTGGTATGGTGACCGGATGCCGGGGTGCACGGGAGGAGGAGGAACTGTGAGGGAAGGGTAAGGGGTGTCCCGAGAGACCTCCGAATAGGGCTCCCTGAACTCTGTGCTTCGGGAATTGGGAACACGCGGTGAAGCTGAGGAGAACAAGATATGATACGGCAGCGTCGGATGATGAGTCTTGAATGATAAGATCCTTGACAATGCAGGGAGGACAAAGGCTGAGATATGGCTATCAAAAGAACCGATCAGACTGCACCGTCTAGTACAGATTAAGCTCTTGTGGTCCCATGGCATAACAAGATCTGACCGGGGATCTCAAGTTTCGATCTCGGTTGCAAGACATTTATCAAACAGCCAAAAACAGTAATAGGGTGTCCGAGGGTCATGTAGGTGTATTACTAGCCGAAATGGTGCAATAAAAAGTGGAGTGAGTCTCGTATATTTGCCTCAGTCTTGTTTCTCGACTGGCGCAGCACACCGGGTGACGCTTCCATCAAGCAGAGCGTACTGGCGCAGAGTCTTTTTTTGCTGCCTCTCTTCGACTCTTTCTACAGGTATGTCTGGCCTCCGGATTGTACCTTAAATATTCTCACTCGCTGGATTCTTTTTTGTGCTCTAGCCACTCCCTGCAATGCGCGGTCCTCTGTTACCCCTCACTGGGCGTGCAGTTTACAATCCAATAGAGACCATTGTCGCTTTCTTCATCATTGGCACCCTCGCCTATTTCCGCATCCTCTCTGCCATTAAACATTCCGCCTTCCTCGCTCCTGCCTTTCCTTCCTCTCCCAGCGCGGCCCACGCTTTGCTGCGCGATGGTCAATGGGTCGTCGTCGATGATAAATGGTATCAGGGAAGGCTACCCAGCGCGCGTACGCACAAACTAGAGCTTCAGCAGCTTGTTTTCTCTCAAGCAGAAGCTGTGGATGCGGTAAGCATTCGCCAACCACGCCCCTTATAAAACGCTGACATCGCGAATGGTTAGGCCATGTCGAAGTCATTGAACAGGGCGAACCTTGTTTCATCCATTGACAACTTGACACATTATATTTCGAACGAGTTTGTTACCCTCTCCGGGGAGACTTACTCCGCTCTCTGCTTCCACGCGACCGCTAAAGACGCCTGCTTCACGGATGTATCAAGCCAAGCTTCGGGGCAACAGACTGTCACTCTGTCATTCTTGCCAGATACCCAGGACGAATTTGCCAACGCTCTCAAGGCTAAACTTTCTTTTCCTGCGGATTCGTTCGGGGTCAAATATCAAATACAGAGTCGCGCTGACGAAAGCATTGGTGAAATGAAGAGTAGCAAGTGGATCGCTTACGCTGCCAGCGCCCTCACCATGCGCTTCTGGGAACTAGCAAAGGTTAGTTTTTCTAATGGTAAAGTATCGCATCGACTGAAGTACTTGCCGAATTCCAGAAATCCGATTCTCTGGACATTCTTCTCGTCCTTGCCGGTTATATCTTGATGCATGCGTCATTTATTCGCCTGTTCTTAGCATCGAGAGCCTTGGGTTCTAACTTCTGGCTGTCTACCGCCATCCTTTCATCGTCTGTTCTCTCTTTCATGCTTGCCCTTCCGCTGTCGTATTACTTCGAGATTCATCTGGATCCTATCAGCTTGTCGGAAGCTCTCCCCTTCCTGGTCTGCACGGTCGGGTTCGATAAGCAACTTCGGTTCGCGAAAGCCGTTTTCAATCATCCTCATCTCACGACCCCTGTCAAGGAGGGTCGCTGGAGAGGCCAGATGAAGCCAGCTGGCGAGGTTGTCTTTGATGCGATGCACGCAAGTGGAAATCACATTCTTCGCGACTATGGATTGGAGATCGTAGCCCTTCTTTTGGGCGCTAGAAGTAAAGTTGGTGGTCTCAAGGAGTTTTGCGCCCTCGCAGCGCTGTCTTTAGTACTCGATTGCTTCGTGTTTGGCACCTTCTACGCGGCAATCCTGACGATTATGGTCGAGGTGGGTTTGTTTTTATTTGTTTCTTCACTCGATTTGGGTATTACCCCACATTCGGGTTAGGGTCGCTGTTACCAACCTTACTGACATCAACTATGTACCCAGGTCCGCAGGATCCGATCTGCGCGCGTGTTGACTAGATCCCGGAGTACCACAAACGTTACGGCTGAAGGCACCGTCAGCGCACTGATGCGACCATCATCTTCTCAACCGGAACCTAGTAGTCTCGGCCAAAAGCTTTCGACTTCTCTGCTTGGCACCAAGGGTTCCATGCTGAGGGACACGCACAGCCCCCCAGCAGACGCGAAGGGTCAGAACCCAGTTGCACGACTTAAGCTTCTTTTAGTATGTCTGGCCTCCTTGTTTAGTTTCTATGCCCTTACAGAATGCGTCAGATCGTCTCCTTCCTAACATTGCATATCCTAAACTTCACGACCACTTTGGCTCCAGCTTCACTCACTCGCCCTGATTCGAGAAGTTCTGTTCAGGCTCTGGGTGATTATCAGCTCGAATCCGACAAAGTCGATATAACGTCTCGTGCTGTTGCTAGCGTACTTGACACCATCGCGGCGCTCAATCCTTTGGACGCCACTATGTCTCCCGTGGACGTGCTTGTCAAAGTTGCTCCTCCCTTGCACATTAACGCCATTCCTCCCAGCCCAGCACACCCCCGTGCACTCTTCAGATCCAGCGAGATTATCGATAACTTTATGTCTGGCTGGACCAATCTTGTTGGCGACCCCATCATCTCGAAATGGATTGTATTTGTCCTCGCCGCCAGTATGGTTCTGAACGGTTACCTTCTCAAAGGTATAGCGGAGGGAGCTATCAGAGGGCTACAACCGCAAAATGTTCGTTTTAGATCCGTTGGTCCCGTCAACAGAGGTAGGGACGTGAATGACAAGGTGGAGACACCTCCAGTGAAGGCCACCGCTATACGCCGCAAACCTGCGTTTGCAGTAGGTCCTCCTAGGTCGAGACCTGACTCCGGAACTACCAACTCGCCGGAAACTATGCCGTCGACTCCCCTTGATTCTAAGCCTATTCTCGCGCCTCTAGCCATCCCCGCTTCCAACGAATCCAATGGTGTACCCGCTCTCCTTCTGGATCTGAAGCTTCGCGCCCAAACTACCCCGCTTGTCACCAAAGAGCCACGCATCAATCTTCCCGTGCGTTCCTTACAGGAATGCATCGATATTTTCGAAAATGGGCCTCGACCAGTTCAAATATCATTGTCCACGTTGAACGATGAGGAGATTATTCTTCTTGCACGAGACGGCAAGATTGCTGCTTACGCGCTGGAGAAGGTCCTGGGTGATTACGAGCGTGCTGTAGCGATTCGGAGGGCCTTGATCTGTGAGTTATCTGCATCCAGGTTTCTTCATCTGCTAATTAATATTAGCTCGGGCGACCCCTACGAAAACCTTGGAGAGTTCTGACGTGCCGATGGCGCACTACGACTATACTCGCGTTTTTGGTGCATGTTGCGAAAACGTTGTTGGATACATACCCATTCCACTCGGCATCGCTGGGCCTCTGACTATTGACGGGGAGCAAGTACACATTCCGATGGCTACCGCCGAGGGTACCCTGGTTGCATCCACATCTCGTGGTTGCAAGGCACTCAACTCTGGTGGAGGTGTCACGACGGTTCTCACCCACGATGGAATGACTCGCGGTCCTGCTATCGACTTCCCGTCAATTGTGATGGCTGCCGAGGCAAAAGAGTGGGTGGACTCCGACGAAGGATTTGAGACCATCAGGGAGGCATTCGAGTCGACATCGCGGTTCGCCAAGCTGCAGAGACTCAAGACTGCTATGGCTGGACGGACGCTCTTCGTCCGCTTTGCGACGAAGACCGGCGATGCCATGGGTATGAATATGATCTCGAAGGGTACGGAGAAGGCCCTCGAAGTGATGCAGCAGCACTTCCCTGAGATGGTCACCCTCGCTCTCTCTGGCAACTATTGCACGGACAAGAAGCCTGCCGCCATCAACTGGATCGAAGGTCGTGGAAAGAGCATTGTTGCCGAGGCTGTTATCCCCGGCAAGGTGGTGAAGACCGTTCTGAAGACCACAGTGGAGGCATTGTGCAACCTGAATTTGAAGAAGAACCTCGTCGGTAGCGCCATGGCTGGTTCAGTTGGTGGCTTCAATGCACACGCAGCGAACATCCTCACTGCTATTTTCCTCGCGACTGGTCAGGATCCCGCCCAGAACGTGGAGAGCTCAAATTGCATGACCCTTATGGAGCCGTACGTGACTTTTATTCGAATGTATCGCGTGACGCTCACTAGGACTTGAACAGGACGAATGACGGAGAGGATCTTTTGATGACTGTCACCATGCCTTGCATTGAAGTCGGCACTGTCGGAGGTGGCACCGTTCTAGCTCCCCAGAGTTCAGTATTGGAGATGCTCGGAGTCAAGGGTCCCCACCTAACGGAACCTGGTGCGAATGCCCAACGCCTCGCTCGTATCATTGCTGCGTCGGTCATGGCTGGAGAGTTGTCCCTCCTTAGTGCTCTTGCGGCTGGTCACCTCGTCCGCGCGCATCTGGTGCACAACCGCTCCCAGGCTAACACTCCGCTCTCCTCTCGACCTGTAACTCCTAGTATTCTGTCCCGCCCGCCCATGTGGGAACAACATTCGCGCAATCCCCTCTCACATTCGTCATCCACTTCATCTTTACCACCATATTCCGAATCCAAGCAATAGTGTTGTTCATCACGACAATACTGGACACTCACATCCGTTACACATTGACTGTTACCTTTATTATGACCTTTTCGTGTGCACGAATGCAAGCACGAAGTTGCTGGTTGAGTGCGAGGCTGGTTCACAGGAAGTGGGCTCGCAAGGCACCTGCACCGAATGCATAGATTTTTACATACATACTAAGTTTTAGGATACATGTGCACTATTGTATTATATTTTTTGGAAGCGCATTGTACTGAATAGAAGATTCCAATGTTATGCGCTATTACGTTTCTTGTGCATGAGAAGAACCTCAAACACGGTAAGTAGCGCCGTGGCCCAGGCTGGTTTCGGGCACCAGCGTGGCATCTACCTATCATGAACCTGCGACCCGGGACAGCGCTGATTGGTGTTCGCGTTGCTCGTCTACCTCGCAGATATCTTCACCCATGTCGCTCGCTCACCCTTTCGTCCGTTGAGGGACCGAAGCATCCTCCGCTAGAACGCCGAACGCTCTCGGTTTACTTCAGGGACGAGATCCTCGCAAAACACGCGGAGAGACCTGCTCTGGTATGCAGACAGGAGCGACCGAGGATGCACGGTGGTCCTCCTTCGGCCAATATGAATGTCGACACGCACCTTGCCTGGGATTTCAGCGAGTTTGACCGACACATCCACGCGCTCGCGAGGGGGCTCGTGTCCTTGGGCGTTGGAAAGGGAGACCGCGTCGCGGTGGTGATGGGCAACAATAGGTGCGCCTCTCGATCGTGGTTCGACTCGAATGCTAATGCTGACTCGGTCATGAATGATACGACGACAGCTCGTATGCGATGTTGCAGTGGGCGTGCGCGAGCGTGGGTGCGATCCTGGTGACGCTTAACCCTGCATACCGTCTCAACGAGCTCGTGAGTCGTTTAATTCTTGGTCTAGTGGTCTGTGTCTGAGCAATGGAGCCTTTTGATCGCGACGGGTTGAAATTCTGATCCGTGATCCCCGTTTCCGAATTCCAATGTACTGCCGTACCGCGACTTGCAGGTGAACACCCTCAATGTAGCGGGCGTGTCCCACCTTTTCGCAGTCCCACGTCTCCGGAGCTCGCGATATGTGCACATGCTGTCCGATGCGTTCCCGGATTTGCGGAACTCTGCCCCGGGAGACGTTCGATGCGAGGCGCTCCCCGCGCTGCGCAACCTAGTCGTCGTGGACAACATGGCGGATCGGAGCACGTACGAGAAGGAGACTGCGGATACCCGGTGCATCGTCGATTGGCGGGAGATGCTCGTGTGGAGGGAAGACGGGGTGGAACAGCGACGCGTGCGTGAATGTGCGGACGAGCTGAGGTCGGACGACGTGATCAACTTGCAGTTCACGAGGTTCGTTCTTCGAGTTTTGGTTCGTTGCGGATTGTAACTTTTGTCGTTGCAGTGGAACGACGGGTGTTCCCAAGGCTGCTTCCGTGCGTGCTTTTCTGGCACTGTATGCTCATGGTTGATGACTGGCGACATGCGTTAGTTGACGCATCTCAATGTTTTGAATAACGGTCTCGGGAATGGTCGTTGTATGCGGTTCACTCCCAATGACGTTCTCTGTGAGTGTCATCTCTAACGAGTACATGTGTGACGTTGACACGATATACGGTGTATAGGTAACGTCCCACCTCTGTTCCATTGTTTTGATGAGTACTCTACTATGCGCTCCATCGTCCTTCATATATCTGACTCTCGTGCGTCCTACACGTCTCGTGCTGGGAAACTTGGCCGCGTGGTCGCACGGCGCCTGCGTCGTTTATCCCTCCGATATGTTCGATCCGGAAGCCATTGTCGATGCTGTCGAGCAGGAGCGGTGTACTGCGTTGCACGGTGTACCAACACATTTTCTTGGAGTGTTGGCCGAGGTGCAACGGCGGCAACAAGCAGGAGAGAAACTCGACTTCAGTCGACTGCGGTAAGTCAAACGCGGAGCCATAGCGGAAAAGACTGATGTCAGAGTGACGAAATAGGACTGGCATTGCTGCTGGATCACCGATACCTATAGATCTGATGCGCCAGCTGATCGAGAAGCTGAACTTGGTGGACTTAACCGTCGCGTATGGCATGAGTGCGTTTCGAAACATGAGCCCCTGTCGTGTTAGCTAACTCGTGGCGAATAGCGGAGACGAGGTGGGATTGAGTGAGAAAATGGTCGGAGACGGGCTAACGTGGTTCCGTAGTCCAGTTTCTTTCCAGTCCACACCTGCGGATCCAATCGTCAAACGCGTGGAAACGGTGGGCAAGGTGCAGCCTCACGTGAGAGCAAAGATTGTGGACGGAGAAGGAAAGATCGTTCCTGTTGGCACACCTGGTGAATTGTGTGTCACAGGCTACCTGCTGCAGAAAGGGTGGGTTGCGTTTGTTACTAGCTTTCTGCGGTTTTATCGAGTCTGGTAGGTATTGGGAAGATGACGAGCAGACGAAAAACGTCATGCGTCCAGATGCCGAAGACGAATCCGTCGTGTGGATGCATACAGGCGACGAAGGTATCATTGATGAGGAATGTTACTTGAGAAGTACGTCTGCCACTCGAATGCCATGCATGGCGCTGACCAAACTTTGTTGCAGTTGTTGGTCGAATCAAGGTACGTATCTAATGTGTTTGCGGTACTAGATCTCTGACGTGGCACTAGGACATCATTATCCGTGGCGGAGAGGTGAAAACTCTCGTCAAGTAATGCTTGATCTGGCCACTGATTTCTACCAGAATTTGTTCCCCGTTCAGATAGAGAATGTTCTGACTGCAAATCCTTCTATACGAGAAGCAGCAGCGGTGGCAATTCCAGATGCAAAGTACGGTGAGGTGGTCGGAGCATGGATAGTACTCGAGCCGGGCACTGCGAGGATGTCCAAGGAGGACGTTTTCCAAGTGGTACGGGACGGTATGAACCCGCAGGTAAGTCACAAGTATCGTTGGCATATTGGGTCACTTATGCTCATATGTGTGTAGAATGCGCCTGCGTGGGTGTGGTTCGTCGGGGAAGGAATGGACGCGGAGGAGCTGCCAAAGACAGCGAGCGGGAAGGTGATGAAGCACATATTACGTCAATGGAGCGGTAACCTTGCCGAGGACGGGATTGGACGTGTGAATTAGTTTCCAAATAGGTAAAGGTGGTCTTACTTAAATGTCAATTACATAATTTATTTCATGTCAAAGTCATCGACCATGTCCAAGCGCGTTCGCATCGTCACTGTCGACGACCTCGCCGCACACAGGTCGGCTCAGAGCTGTTGGGTCTCGTTCAAGGGAAAAGTCTATGATGTCACTCTTTTCGTCGCTGATCACCCCGGAGGCGACGACCTTATCCTCAACAACGCCGGAACGGACGTGGAAAGCATCATGAGGGACAAGGATTCGCATGACCACTCGGATTCTGCGTACGAGATGCTGGAGGCATACGTGATCGGTCGTCTGGGCACAGAAGCAACCACCGTCAGTGACAGTGCGTTTTGTACCGTTTCTCCATAACTTGGTCTCATCTCACGCTGCTCAAAGATTGGGAAGCGACGGATGACTTCCACCCAGAGGACACAAACTCGGCAGAAGACTTTGCAAAGACTCAATTTCTCAACTTGCAGGAACCATTGCTCTGGCAAATGTGGAATGCGAACTTTAGGTGCGTTTGAATACTAGCATTTTCTCTTTTAATTTTAAGGCCCTCTCTTTCCAGCAAGTCGTATTATCTGCAACAAGTTCATCAACCGCGGCATTTGAAAGAGTCTGCACGTTTGTTTGGTCCAGCCGTGCTGGAGGTAAGTCTACGTAAAACTTCCAGTCGCTGTTTGCTTGACTGCGTCGCTAGATGTGCACTCGCACGTCATGGTATGTAGTGCCTCTTTTCTGGCTACCCATCGCGGTCAATCTCTTCTTGCGCTCCATGTTGCAATTCACGATGCCAATACCATCTTTCTGGAATGCGCCCCTATTTCCTCTCTCGGTCCTGTCCCACCTATCGACTGCCGCTTTTCTGAAGGCGTTGCCCTGCTTGTTTCTTGGAAACTTCATCTGGACGTTTATTGAATACGGAATGCATCGCTTCCTCTTTCACATTGATGATCTCTTGCCTGACCATCCCGTCTTCTTGACTCTACATTTCTTGCTCCATGGTATCCATCATTACATGCCAATGGACCGGTGAGTCAGGCCGTCGTTGCGCGTGCGCCCCTCGTTCATTATTTTCAGTTTGAGACTTGTCATGCCGCCGATTCTATTTGGGGTCCTCCAAGCTCCATTTACGCGCCTTGCATACACGTTATTCCCGGTCGCCATTGCTAACGGTATCATCTCTGGCGCGTTTGTATTCTGTCAGTATTTTACTCGCTTCATTCTAATGAGCCTATTTCTCATCATTGGTATAGATGTTTTGTATGATTGCATGCACTATGCGTGGGTAACTCCTTTTTGATCCTGGCTCATATGCTCATTCCTTGCAGGCTGCATCACTCCAGACTCCCAGCTTACATGCGCGAAATGAAGAAATACCACTTGGCTCATCATTACAAGAACTTTGAGCTCGGGTTCGGCGTGACGAGTGAGTGCCATCCTGTCGCATCCAATTTCTCCCTGACACTTGTGATACAGGCAAAATTTGGGACTATATCTTCAGTACTGTACTCCCGGTGTGAGAACGAGGCAAATGGTACATCTTGAGTGGATATCTAGTGGACGATGGACATTTCGACGTTGCTTCGCTATTATCTTACCATAAAGTAATACTTGAGGGCAGTTTAATGCACAGCCACCTTTCATTTGGCATGTTCTTACCACTCTGAGACTCGTCGACATCATAACATACGGATGTCAACGAGCAAGGTCAGTATCGGTGTGGACGAGGCATCCTTGCTCAAGGCCTACAAATTATCCACCCTCAGCCCAACGTGAGCCCTTCCGAGCGCTGCAAAATGGCTTATTGATATGCATAGATGTCAGGAAGTGGGAAGAAGTAGATTATGATTTGGAAGACACACTATCTGACATCGTTACCTCGGTCGGTGGGGATGGCTACGGCGATCCGTTGGGTTTGGGTGCCAAAGACGAGTGCGCCGATCAATTCATCAATCTCGACATCTCATTGACCACCATCTTTCAGTCTTAGGGCCATGGACGCCGAAACGAGTAGGAACTTGCTATTCGTGGTCCTGTGAGCTCCGGGTCTGACAAGCGTGTAGGGGCTACTGTCATGTTGAGCTCAAAGTCGTTCGACCCCAAAGCGTTCTTGGCTGTTGTCCATCCCAACGCAACGTACCAGGACTTGGCTGCCGGCATATCCCAACTCCAGGCATCCATAGACGCACGTTCGGAACAGGTTCGGGTGCTTGTCGAGGACAACTTTGATCGTTTCGTCGCGGTGAAAGCCTCCACGGACGGTATGCTCTACGAACGTATCACTCCTGTCCGTCGCTCATGGTACACAAAGCTCTATACGCTGAAATGCGGGAGGGACTCTTGTCCGACGCGAGCGATTATGCGTCGAAGCCGCTCACCGATCACCTGAAACGTAGGCCAACGTATTGGGCAGTCACCGTCATGCGACTCTCCATCTGAGCGCACGTCTCTTCAGGTTCCACCGTCAAGGCTAACCAGGTGTTTCTCCCGGTCTTGGAGAATTCTGCCAAGGCTCAGAGACTGCGTTCTACGCTCTCAGTGTTCGAACGCTCGAAATTCTTTTTCAGTCTATCCGGATCTCTTGCGGAATCTATCGAAGCGGTTAGTCGCAGAATTACTTTACTGTCGTGCGTATTTGTTCTGACTGATTTTCTTCACGCACAGGGCAAGTATGAGGCTGCTTTGCGAACGTACAACAAGGGCAAGTTTCTACGGGAATCTCGTCATGGGCAAATGGCGCCTGCCGAGTCTGGCGCCAGCGGTCGGTCGGATGGCTTCATGTCCGAACAAAAGCGGATACTGGACAAAGTCTGGTCGAATGTCGAAAAGGTTATGGCGGAGATGAAATCTCTACTGCTGTCCAAACTGCAAGAGCCCAGTCGGAGTGTCGAGGAACAAGAGAAAACGATAGAGTATGTGGCTCACTGTTGGCGAATGCGCGTTTCCTCATTGCTTGGAAGGATTTTATTGGAGCTGAACACTTCGGAGGACCCGATATGGACTTATTTTGACAGTCAACATACTCATGTCATGAAGCAGATCAACGCTTCGTACCGATCTGGTGTCGAGGCCATCAATAGTGTGTGTGCGCTTCGCGGTTACGAGGTGTTGTTAACCTTTTTCTAGATGCACTGAGCAAGGTCCCACCTGAGATCGGTGATATAACGGACCTCAATGCCTCACTGAAGTCCCAATTACACACATGCATTGCTTCCCTCGAGACAAAGCAGCCCGAGGCTACGATTGGTAGGCCCTGGCATGGTTCTTAGTTGGATTATTGTCCAACAAATTTGCAGCTCAAAATGGTGGTCATGAAGTTTGGGAGGCCATCTTCAAAACGATCAAGAACATGTCTGAGACGCTGCTTTCTTCGCTGCCCAATTTCTGGAAGATTGCTAGAAGCTTCATAGAGGGAAAGTTCAAGAGGGTGCGTTGACACTCGCTCTCTGGAATAGAATGGTCTACTAACGCTAACAATTCCAGCCGTCTGGTTCCCGTCGAAGCGCTCAACAATGTTGCCACATAGCGCTCGACATCGTGAAGCTCTATGTTTCACTCGTGTCCGAGTTCTTCAGTCTTTCTGACGCAGCAGTGACGCAAAGGAATAGCAACAACTCACCACCGAAACTGCTTCCGAAACACTCGAACTCCTTGACTACTGCCCATTTCTTGATCAAGATCCTCATGGAGATCCAAGATTGTGCCAGTGAGGTCGAGGGGATGGACATCGTTCCTGAGGCTGGCTCAAGTCTGAGGAATCTAACAGATAGCGCCCGATGGAAATTCGGTGACATTCTCGTCCATGTTTGGTTGCGAGGTTGTCAACTCCTTTAGAATCTTCCGTATGTATTGCTGATCATGATGCTAAACAGATGCAACTCTATTCCATCACCTCGAGACATGGACACCATCCACGTCAGATCCTTCCGTGACACAGTTCATGCCTTTACTGGAGGTGTTCCAGAGGCATTTAACTACGGCGGTGTTGAAACTCTCCGGAGGGATCGAGTTATTGTCGACTTCTTCTTCATTCCGGACCATACAGCAGAACCAAATCTCACCTGCATATATGGCAAAGATCCAGAAGGCGTTTTTGGATGCGGTTTACGCGTTCTTGGCCGGCTTGGTTCTTCTCACCACTCCCGAGTGGGTGGTAACGACAGAGACTTCAGGTCCGGGTCAGCATTCGCTGTCGAAACCGTTTGATTTGAACGACGTAGTGAGTATGACGGATCTATCAAGATCTCAATCGCCTCATGGTTGAGTAGGACACCAGACTTCTTCTCGTGCTATCCAACTTTGTGTACCTTTCGGGAACCCTGATCCCAAGCATGATCTCTCAGCTCGAAGGTGCGTGTGGTGTGCCGAAGGAAGATGACCGGAATGTGCGTTCCCTGTTCTCGTATTGCCGAGAACGACGTCAACGAACTTTATTTTAGGCCCTCACCAAGGTGGTACAAACGTTGGACAAGAGGTTATTAGATTCATATGTGAAGCCCAAGTCTAGCATGGTCATCAAGATGATACGGGAAGGCATCCTGGACCGTGACATGGACTGGTACGAGACCCCTCAGCCAACCGGTGAGCACGACTCAGATCTTGATGCCCGCTGATGCCAAGATTTTTGAATTTCAATTAGGGATTCGACCCTATATGTACCGAGTGTCAATGACGCTCGTGGAGATACACGCACAAGTCAGTCGCATTGCGGATGGGCTACTTGAACGTGTTCTACACGCACTCGTTGAGGACGCTGCCGACGAGGCTTTGCGCTCATTCCAGCAAGTCAAACGCTTTGGCATGGGTGGCATGTTGCAAGTAAGAGAGCATCGTTGCTCGTTCTGGGAAATCTCATAATATCGTTCGTTCCCAGGCGACGCTCGAGATTGAATTCATACATCAAACGCTTGCCCGATACGTTTCGCCAGCGGCGACCAAGACGCTTTCTGAGCTGTACAACAAGATATCGATGGCGTATTCCCGACGCCCCGGGGACGAGAACCTGCAGGGACACCTTGACGACGTCAAGAAGATACTGGCCGAGAGTCGGCGGGCGACGAGCATTGAATTTATGTGTTTCAGGCAGCCAAAGGAAAGGGGTAGTTCTAAGGCGACGAGCGGCAAGTCGAAATCCAAAGGAGAAGGTTCGTCCCGTTTGGTCGGACAGAAGCGGGCGGGCGCTTAGGACAGCGCGACACATTAACTTCCATTCACGCGTATACTTATATGTACATACTGACCTTGCACGAGTAATTGTGAGGCGTGGTGGGTGCTCGTTTCAATTTCATGGTGCTTCGATGAGGTTCCATTGCAATGCGGCACGCCACCAAACTGTTCCTGCCAGTGCCAAGCCACGCTGCAAATGTATTTATTACTGTAGTATCATGTGATCCTTGTGAAGGCTTCAAGTTGTTTCGATAAGTTCTTGAATTGATGCGCAAATTGAACGTTGACGCGGCAACTTCACTGGACCGACGCGCAGTGCCTTCGTGTGCTGGTGGATTCGTGAGGCTTCTCCGGTGTACACTTTCGAAACCGTGGTCAAGATGCGCGTTAACGGCGAGCGGCATCATTGATGGTTGCTGCCAGCAACTTACTTGAAGGGGCGCCTTTAACGCTGTAAGTGCTACTACTTCATTCAGGTCAGAGCCCCAGGCTTGGGCACCAATCATATCGACCTAGTAAAGAATTAGGATCACACGCGTGTAGGGTCGGCGATTTTTCTTAGCCGGGCGAGCGTCTAGACGTAGCTCGGTAGCGCCGATATTAGGAACGCATGCCAAGCACCAGCACCCCATTCTCACCGCCCTTTTCGTTCCTCTGTCCCTCGCTTTGATTCACTTGATTTCGACGATGGCGACCCCGACCGGCGTCCGAGTGACGCTTCCTCGTAACGAATCGAAGAGCGACTTGAGTCAGCTAGACGTATCGGAACTTAAAAGCGAGTACAAGGTTCCGCCGCCCAAGTGAGTGTTTTTAAGCGCCTTTTCTTCCTGTGTGGCTTGCTGTAGAGGATAACGAACTTGTCGATTATGTTAGATACCGCCATGCAGCGCCATCGGCTCCATGGCCATGGATGGAATTCGACCAAGACGAAGCCGAGGTTAGGCCACTTACGCCTGCCGGCGCGAACGACATACCTTGGAACCAATACCCCACAAGTCACTTTGGAAACTGGACCGCGAAGCAAGTGAACCGATGCCGCATGTTGTCGATTTGCGAAGACAACTACGAGTGTCAGATACATAGAGTGGAGGTGTGTAAGAGTGGAGGTTTTCGCAAGCTCGAGGAGGCGGAGCGAACGCGCAAGATAATCTCGGAGCCCGCTGTGACGAGGGAATATTGGGACGATTTGCACAAACCGGTGAGCGCGTCGTTTTTGCTCCGTTTTCGCCGATGGTGGTTATAAGGTGTTTGACAGCTCGACGACGCTGACCTCTGCGTCCAAGCTCTTTTCGTCGAATCCATCACCTTGGACGTGTTGAAGATACTGGGCGCAAGGTGTGTTTTATGTGACTAGGGTCTGTTCTGCCCTGATGGCTCCCAGATATGAAATTGAGCCCTTTTTCTTCGCCTCCTCTGCAAACTGGATTCCCTCGCGATACCAAGAAAATCCACATTCTGGTAAAGGAGATCGTGCGTGATCTGTCCCGTTGAACGCCACGTGTGTCTCACGTTGTCTAGATATTACCGTCGTCCTGCCATTTGTACGAGCGGTCAGCAATGAGCGACCGAGGGCCACCCCTTTGCCACAAAGCGAATTACAAGTCCTACCTGAAAAAGGTGGAAAAGGTGGAAAAGGCCACATCACGGGTATCTGTCGCATTCGATTCTGGGCCCTATAGTGATTGATTTTGGGTTTCAGATAATGATCAGACCATCGATACCCAAGCCCCGCTTGTCCTCTCCGGTATGCAGTTGTGACAGAGTATCCCGTATGCCCATCCTCACGATCTCTCAGACCGAAAGATATTGTTACAAGATTTGCTCGCTATACACATGGTCCGCGATACGGAAACGAACGTCATTATATCATACCATCATCATTCGAAATTACAAAAGACAACAGCTAAACGCCTACAATCTCTCTTACAAAGAACAGGCGACAGTGTATATTGGTCAAAGATCTACGAGAAGACGAAGGATCCGACATTCATATTTCTTTCTATCCTTTGGTATCCACTGTATGCGTGGGACGAGGCGCTCGAGGAGCTCTATGGGCATCTCACCATGCAACTCGTAAGACACAAATCCATCGAGGTTTACATGTGCTCAAGTCATTCGTGCAGGAAATCACTCGAGCTAAAGACGCTGAACAACATACTGCACTGACGCGAGAGTTGCACAAGTTGCAAGCTCACTTGTTGTATTATCAACAGCTTCTGCGTGACTTTTCCGAGTCGGTCAAATTTGTGTTGAACACGCACAACCCGGCCATGGACGCAGACTCGATCACTGATGCTGAACGAAAGATCTCCAAGGAGGTGATGGAACTCGAGACGAAGAACCTATCGTCAGAAATTGAGAGGCTGGAGAAGCAGCGGCAAATACAGTCGGACCGATTGGACAACGCGATAAGGCTGGTGCGTCTCTCGCGATGTTTCTTTGATCAATCGTGGAATTTTTTCCCTAATGGAACATGACCAGGCGTTCGCGACTGTCAACATCGATGACAGCAGGAGCATGCAGCAGCTGACCTTGGCGACTCTGAAGGATTCTGCTGCCATGAAACAAGTGAGCATAAACGTTCATGACGCTTTTGTGATGCTTATCATTGGTTCTCTAGATTTCGTACCTGACTGTAGTATTCCTGCCTGCTAGTTTCCTCGCCGTGAGCTCTCTCCCCGCAGCCCGTCTTTCCTGTACGAGACTCACGGTGATGTCGATAGAGTGTATTCGGAATGAACGTCATGGAGATCAATCCCGGCACGAATGAGACTTTGCCCACGTACATCGAGAGCACCGTCATCCTGACGGTGATCACCGCTTGGTTCGTCATCGCCCTCCAAGAACATAGCACGTTCCACAATGGCGGTACTCATTACGTGGAGCGTGTGTTGTGGCCAGCGTTTTATGGCTACCGTTCTATGGGAAAGATGATGACCCATACCAAAGAACGGTATCGTCAGTGGCGTAGAGCCTGACGGCAGAGGGGATAGGCAGATTGTCGGCACGGTTATTTTTGGTATAAAGGCCAGGTGATATATTGTTATCTTGCATATGTGGGTTGAATCTGGCTCTCAGATCTATGGACTTGAATAGGGTCGTAGAGTCAGGACTATCGTAGCGCGTTTGTTGCAACATTTAGCATGTTGTGTTGTTCTGTCTAATGTAATTGGGCTTGGGCATCGTGTTTTCTTGTCTTTTGCATGACAAAACGGCTTCGGTGGTTTGGTGGTTCACCGCAAACGGTGTAACTAATTATGAGTGCTAATCCCCAACACCCGAACACCCTCTGAGTCAGTACTAGTGAGGCCGTGCACTCATACTGGGGCCATAAACTTCGACCACCTGAACCAATCTAATTTACACGCGAAAAAAATGGATGTGTTCTCCAGAACTAAACTGGTGCCATTGTGGCATAATACAGGTGGTACTAGTTGGTGCGCCGAAGACGGATGCCCGGTGATCCGACTTCCAACCGAGTCCACATGGCCATTTTCTACTTCTCCCGGGGTAACCGATTAGTCTTCTCCCCAGGTGTTTACAGGGTCCCACAATGTCTGCGTCCCCCATCGACCAAGCCCATGACGTCCCTGTTAAATCGGGTTTGCTCAACGTCTCGGACTCGGAAAAAGGACTCGGCGATCGTGAGGCAGATACCGACACCAAATATACACTCCTCCGATTCTTGCATCGCATCAGCGCCCTCTTGGCCCACTATGGCGTGGAAACGCACGGGTACGTCCGTTCGTCTCTGTTCCAAGTCGAATTGACGACCTCGGAAACCTACAGCGTCGCACCAGTCCCAGTCGCAGAACGAGTCGACACCCGATGGTATCAGCTGTTTTTCGTCTGGTTTTCAGCCAACATGAACGTCCTCGCGTACGTGTGCTGAGACGTCCATCTGGCTCAAGGGAAAACTGGAAAACTGATTCTCAGACTTTCACCGACAGCTTCGGCACAGGAACCTCAGGCCCCGCGTTCTTTGCACTGGGCGTCCGCGACTCGATCGTGACGATCGTCGTGGTAGATCTTGTGTAAGTCCCATCCCTTTTTTGACTTCGGACGCTCATCAGAGAAAAACATCCAGCTTTTGCCTCTTCCCCGCGTTCTTGTGAGCCGACATATAATTTCTCATGTCCGTGCATACGCAAAATGAACGTACCATGTATTATAGCGCTGTATTTGGACCCAAGCTAGGGATGCGTGCCATGGTGCAGTCACGCTACTCGTGGGGGTGAGTGGGTCCATGATGCATATGGTTTGTGTGCGATGACGACGAGTTGGCAACAGATATTACGGAGCCATCATACCCAGCGTACTCAACGTGTTTTCGATGCAAGGGTTCTTGATTTTGAATTGCATCATCGGTGGACAAACATTAGCAAGCGTCAGCCCTCACTTGAATGACACGCTGGGTATCGTGATCATCAGCATGATCTCCCTTGCTGTCCGTTGCCATTCCGTTGTATCTGTTCGTCCGTTGCATTAAACCGCCTCGTAGGTGACCTTTTTCGGTTACCAATTCCTTCACTGGTGAGAGGCTAGATGTTGGGGTTGTATGCGTGGTTAAAGCTTTGTCCACAGGTATGAAAGTATTGCATGGCTACCGAATGTCGTCGCTTTCATCGCCATGCTGGCTGTCGGATACCCACAATTGCACGCCAACCAATCCGTCGCGGTCCCGGCTCCTACTCCAAGTTCGGTTATTTCCTTCGCGTCTACTATCGCTTCGACTATCATCAGCTGGTGTCCAATGGTTCCCGACTACGGAGTTTACCATAGTCCCGCTGCGTCATCGTAGGCTTCATCCTATTCTCGTCTTTGACCAGGCAATTCACATCGATGTACAGCACAAAAATCTTCCTCTACACATACCTTGGATTTGTGATCCCAAGCGTACGTTTTCTGCGTCGTGTGGACATCCATGTAACTCATCTCGATGGCAGATCACTGGTCATACGATCGGAGCAGCCTTTGCGGCTGCAGCTCCCAATGTCCCCGTCTGGAGCGCTGCCTTTCAGGACAGTTCTTCCGTCGGAGGCTTGCTGTATGGTGTCTTGGAGCCTCTGGGTGGTTTCGGCAAGTTCCTCACGGTGCTCGTTGCGCTGAGCGTACCGAGCGCGTGCGCGCCAACCATGTATACGTTCAGCACAAGTCTGATGTCGGTTGCTCATTGGTTCACCCTCGTACCGCGTTGGGTGTATATCCTGATCTCCGAAGCCATGTACGTCGTACCTTTGTTCGTTTAGGGTTTGTGTAGAGATTGATGACGCGAACTGACCTTGCAGCTTGATCCCCGTTGCCATCGTTGGCGCGCACAAGTTCTACTCGACGTTTGTCGACATACTCAGTAAGTCCCCCTTTCTCTCCATCGACCCCACTTACGCACGACTCACCGCTGGACAGGTATCATCGGATACTGGAGCACAGCGTTTGCAGGCATCATCATCGCCGAACATGTCTTCTTCCGGGGCGGCTCGTTTTCGGAGACGGTGTACGCAGTCGCGGCGTGGGACGCACCGGGGCTGCTCCCGCGGAGTGGGCCGGCGGTGCTGGCGTTCGCGTGTGCGTTTGGCGTGCTGGTGCCGTTCATGTCACAGGCGTGGTACGTGGGACCGGTGGCGCGGGACGGGACGGGGGATTGTGGGGTCTATGTCGGGTTCGTGGTCGGGTTTGGGGCGTATGCGGTGTTCAGGTGGGCGGAGAGATGGTGGGATCGTACTCGAGAGCGTGAAGTGGGAGATGCCGAGCTGAAGGCATAGATCTTTAGGGGTGGGTAACGAGTGTACTGCACATGCTTGGCAATGAAATGTGATTTCTTAAGACTCAAATTACATGGTGCACGAACGTCCAGCTCAAGCACCAGAGACACGCAGAAAAGTCGTTGTACAACCCCAGTCAGGGCCCACATGCGGGCAACCCTGGGGCCTGGATAGACGCCAATCCGTCCAAACACGAGGGGAGACTCGTGGAGAAGTGTTGCAGTTGATGCCTCAGTTCCAGCATTCCTCCATGATTCTCCCCTCGCGCGCCGCCATAGAAATAGAGGTCTGCCGCGTCCTTCGTCGACGTGTTCCCAAACTCTTCCACTGCTTCCTTCCGGACCATCACGCGAGAACGTGGCAGCATGATACGCCTCAACACAGGCTTCCCGCTGCGTGCTACAGTGGTGGCCCTTTTAACTTCAAGGCAGATCAACAACTGAAGTAAAGTCTCATCGCTGGACAGCACAGTACACAGGATGTTTCAAGGAGACTGACCATAAGACCTTGCATGTACTATGACTGCTCGCATTGGAGTGATGCCTGTACCAGGCCGACACATGACCGGCGTTCGGGGATCTCTCGAAAGTTTGACGACAGTGGAACTAGTACTACTGGAGGTGGGTTGGGTTGAGAGCCTCGGTCTGGTCTTCCTTCAAGCTTTGGTCGCCAGTAATTCCTCTACTAAGGGATACCAGGGTCTCAACATGCAGATTGTTTGACCGCAAACTCACCAGTTGGAGGTGCAGACATCTTTGCAACGCACGGATTCGGATTGAGCTCTGAATCTCACGCCACACTGGCAAAGAACACACGGATCGGAACTTGCTATCGAGAAGTGTCGTGGGCGAAGGGAAGGGAATAGATCAAGACATACTAGTCTATGGCACTGACCGAAATTCGGTTAGCACCTCTCTGATGGTATGCTTCGTTCGCTGACAATATCATAACTTCATATAGTACACGTATACCTCGCTCACTAACTCGGGCCGGGCTCGATCCAGATTTAAAGACTATATATGAACCACGCACTGCGATCCCCAAGGTTCTCGGGCTCCTCCTCCTCGCACACCCCCATCGTCCGTCTCCTCACCGCTTTCGATCGATTCTCTCGCCACAGGTACACCAGGTTGGCTATCGAGAACGCCGCCATCCCGACGGACATGCCGATGAACACGATCGTTGCTGCGGCATAGTTGGGCGCAGGAGATATCGATCCAAGCAACCAGGTGGAGAGCATAGCACCGCACTGAGTCGTCATGAACCCCACGGCTATTGCGGTCGCCCGCCGTGCGTGTGGTGCGCTGTTGTTCGCGAGCCACGCCGTTAGCGCTGGCGGTGTGCCGACCGCGCCGGTGACGGAGAAGAAGAGGGACGTATAGCGGACGTGGCTCGACGTGCTCGCTGCCGCATTGTGCCACGCTCAGCGAATTATTATTCTTCTAATCAAACGGCGTCGACGTACCGTAAAACATAGTGTAACCGATCACTGCCAGAAGAGAGAAGACGATGACCGTGAGTCCACGACATTGGTATCGGTCCGATACGACGGCTGCGATCAAGGACACTCGTGTCAAGATAGTGTGAGCGAATCGTAAAACGCTTTTTAGGGGGTACGGAGATACGTACGAACAAAGGTAACAGCATACGGAGGGACGCTCATTAGTTGAGCTTGGCTGCCTACATATCCGAGATCGGCGACAATGGCCGGTTCGAAGCTAACGTCGCGATTGTCAACGCCATAAATGGACATCCACAGAAGAAGCTCACTAAACCAGACCATTATTTGTCGCACCTGATAGGATTCTCGTCAATTGAAATACACAATCATTGGTTTGTATCAACGTTACCGTTGCAAAAGAAAACGGTAGCGAGGAGCCACAAATGCGGGGACTTGGCGGCTTGAATGACTTCTCTCCAACTGAACAGGTCCTTGGTTTCATCTTCCGACATAGAGCCAGCATGCTTCAGAGCGGAGACAACATGTGCCCGTTCGTCGACCGTGAAGAAACGCGCCTGTCCAGGCGAACGAGGAAGAAGCGAAAACGAGACCACGCCAAAAATAAAGGTAAATATGCCTTCCTTTCTTGATAGATGAGCATCGGAATGGCATTGCTTGTGTACAACCTACCAGGATGAATATCCATGCCCAACCTGGTCTACCGCTCTTTCTACTATCGATGCAATCGATGGCAGCGGCCAACAACCCGGAGAAAGTGTTCGCTAGTGATGATGTTGCGTAGATGATTGTAGTGCTAACAATGTCGTCAAGTAACATACAACAACGCCGATTGATGGCCTACCGTAACTGCATTTTTCTCCGAGGATAGAAGAAAGATAGATAAAGAATGATTCCAGGAAGAATACCACCTGTTCCCGGGTCATTAGTAAAATGCAGAAAACGATATCTTGGAAAATTCGAACCTTCGAGCAACCCGAGGAAGAACCGACAGATAAGTAATCCAGAATAGTCACTGACCAGCCCTTGACCTCCCATGAAGCATTTGATATCACGACTGTTGTAACCCTCACCTTGTGTAGTGGAAACAACACCCCACAATACGACCTTGGTAGTGAGCATAAGATCAGGCCCCACATACTACAATGATGATATATATATATATATGCAGGTATATATCAACAACTTACCTTCAACAGCAAGGTGGACGGAAGCTCGGCCGCGATCAAAGAACTGGCACACGATAAGCTAATGGCCGAGATCACGAAAACGTGCGCACGAACACGCTAGTGACAGTCAAAGCGACGGTGAACTATGAGTAGTTGGTGAGTGCAGGAAGCGAATTGACTGAAGCGCCCTACTGCCTACCTGGTAATGCGACATCGCCAACGATTTCTGCAAACCAGCCACGTTCGCATTAGCGATGTTGGTCCTGTCCTACACACCAACGTCAACACTTGAAGAATACACTACAGTCGGGCTCAGAAGCTCACCAAGGCAGCGAGTAGATGGAAGCTGGTGACTAATGGAATGATCCATGTATCAAGCTTCCTCCACAGAATGCTTTCTAGTGCAGTGCGCTCAATCTGTGATAACTCTTCTTCTTCCTTGAGTTCTGCAGGCTCATTCACGGCGTGTGAAGTTGAAGACAAACGAGACATGCCAGGTTCGACCATTATGCACTGGGGGGAAGCGATGAAGCACCCTGATCTTTCAGAGCACGGGTATATGTATGTGGACTGTATTTGATTGCATTAGGACTAGTATTAGCAATGCCGAGAACTTTGCGTACGTACATGCTGCAACTATACGGCGAACGCCGCATCTGCGAAGACATGTCGACGAGCGCTTGATATGCTCGTGAGCTTCTCCAATCGCAATCGCAATGCCAGTGATGAAGAATGAATCTCGGAATTTCGAATTTCGAAAGCTTCAGCGAAGCGCAACAATCTGTTCGAACAGTCCAGGCCAAGTCACTGCTTGCATTTGGTTACTACTAGAGTATTGTTGAAGATTTCATTGAGAAGTTACTTACTTGAGTTTGCTTGGGAACGTGCACCAACTCAGCCACCGTCAGAGTGATGGACGCGTAGATCGTCGTGGCAGGAACACATAAAACCAAGGAGTCGGATGATAACACGATTACTCAGCGGATATCGAAAGGAAAGGCAGTTGTTTGACCCTGTCACACAGAAAAAGTCTTTAAAAACCCGACATGGGGGCAGCCATGGATAGACGCCAACTTGAATCTGCGCAGTATCATGATGTAACATCAACTCCAGCACTCCTCCATAATTCTCCCTTCGCGCACCATCACAGACACAAAGTCTGCCGCATCCTCTGCCGACAAGTTCCCAAACTCTTCCACTGCTTCCCTCACAGCCTCACGCACTGCAGCAGGCATCTTATTCGAAGACCTGCAATCATGTTTGACCTCTTTCGTCGACCTTCAAGCTGCTGACCTCATGATGTTGTCACTCACCCAGAGATTATCAACATGCCTCGCTGCACGCCGAGAAGCTGCCACACACTTTCCTTATCTATCCGTAAAAGATCTTGAACATACGTCCTCTTTGTGCCTTCCGGACCATCGCGCGAGAACGCAACACGATACGTAATTTTTCCCGCCTTAGCATAGGCTTCCCACTCTGTGCCATAGTGGTGGTCCTTCGAGGCTGATCGACAACCAAAGTAAAGCCTCGTCGCTGGACAGCGTCGGAAATCACAGTGCAAGGGACGTTTCAAGGCGACTGACCATAGGATCCTGCATGTACACGGTCTTCTATGACTGCTCGCATTGGAGCGATGCCTGTACCAGGCCCGACACATATGACCGGCGTTCGGGGATCGCTCGGAAGTGATATCAAGCCTCGTTCGATAGTAATGCGCAGTCTATCCCCTACGGGGTTTCAACACGTGGATTATTTGATCGCAAAAAAATTCCACCTACCAGGTTGGAGGGCAGCAAGGAAACTCGTGCAGACACCTTTTCGGGGTACCCGGAGCTTTGTGCGGTACTTGACGATTGCAACACATAAGTGAATTTCGCGCGGATGTCTCTGCGGGTTTTCATGAGTAAGGACTGAGTCATGCCACAAAGAACATACTTTCGAAGAACTTGCTATCGAAAAGTGTCGTGGGCGAAGGGAAGGGAATAGATCAAAGACATAGTCTCTGGGTATCCGCACCGACCGAAATTCGGCTAGCACCTCTCCAATGGTGCGCCTCGTTCGCTGACAATAGTCGTATAAATCATCCTAGACGATGTTTAGTCTGTAATCATTGTCTACCGTGGACCACCTACTGCGCCTTCTTTAGAAACGAATTCATCCAACTTTTCCCGCTCCATTTCATCGGTAGCAAACCATCGAAGCAGTTCGAAGAAGGACCGACGAGGGACTGCATTGAAATCGAGGTAACGAGTGAAAAGTTTGCGAAGCGTCGTAACCTGGGGGGTATGTGAAGGCAGTGATTGATCTGTGCGTGTCGATGAGAAAATTGCGAGCGAAACACAAATCACGTACCCTTCATCGCATGCACGATGGAAAAAGGCTCGTCAGCTATGTTTGCCCACCCCATAGACACCAGCAAGCTGTCCACCTCGGACGCCTGGGCAACGGGATGGATAACAGCAACATCTCCTGGTAGATAACTATACCATCAAGGTCAGTATATACCGACAGAGGTGACATCCACCCACTCCATCTCCCTATTCGAGACAAGTTCCAAATGTCTGACGTCCTGGAACCAATCGTCCGCAGTGATTCGGCGGTTACACTTGACTGTCACATCCCAATATTTATCATCAGCGTCCAGAGGGTCTGCGCATTCGGTTTCCATAGGGGCAGAGACAGTTCTAATGCGAGACGGGGGTCTCCCAGCTTTCCGAGGCACTTCGAACGAATCGTCGCAGGGGTATAGCTCCAGCAATTTTGCGACAAATTGTTCGACCCACGGGTCCAGCGCACCTTCGACGCTGCAATATGGATCAATACTACACGCACCACAGTCGAGTGTCGAGACTTACCCTAGTGGATGTTGGTCGTCTCCCTCCCCTCTAGCACAAATCTCGCGCCCTCCGAGATTAGTTAGCCGGCGGGCCAACTTTTTCGCTGGCCAACAAAACTTTTCATAGGCAGAATCGCCCAACCCAAAGATCGCAAAGTCCATCTCCTCAAACAAATCCTGGGGTAAATCTGATCGGAGAAGGGTATTCCATAACGGCGTCATCGCACGCGGCTCCGTGCCCGACCCAATGGTCGCGACTACGAATATGACGAAAGATTCTGATATCAGTCCTTCCTAAGTAAAAGTAAAAGATGATTAGGAACGAGAGATTCAAAAGCGTCACGTACTGGGGGATAAGACCCGATGTTGCACACCCGACATTGAAACCGGCCTCTGCGACACTCTCTCGCGATCCGATCGGCGGCATCCTGCGCTGTCCCAGTTTCCGTTGCGTACAGAATCAAAATTTTGTGGTCTGAGACGTCGTTCTCTTCGTTCTCGCCACACCGCGCACCGGCCGACATTTTGGTGGAAATATCGGAGAATCCGGAAGTTAAACCGATGGCCAAGGCAGTGCTAACTTTCTAAATCAGGATTGCCCCTAAGGCCTCATTCTCACAATTTACGTAATCCGCCTTGCTCGATCCCCGTCTACTTCCGACGTCCGCTTCCGGTGACCTGAGCGTACGCAAAGAAAGGAAAAGGGTCCCACTGCGCGAAGCTCTCGCGCACCAAGATCGCTGATCGCAGAGCAAAATAAAAGGCAGACGCCAAAAAGATGGAGATGGAGTCGACCGGAACGGAAGACACTCGCACAGGACTTTATGAGGCACGGTGAGCCCGAAGTGTCGATCGCGGTTCGTCCTGGTTCCTTTGTCGCTCCCTCAATTGCCGATAAATGGTCTAGGACACGGAGTATTTGAGCAAGGACAGACTGATGCGTCTTCAAGTTGAGCAGCTCGAAAAGGAGAAAAAGGGCGGTGGAATGGACCTGGTTGTGCATCTCCAAGCTGCTCTCTACTTATGCTTTTTGCAACACATCGAAGGTCTCGCGATCCGTGGAGTGTTGTTCAACCTGTTGTTCGGCATAACCTTGTGCGAGCCGCAGGTGCTCTTCTTTGCGGTACGCTCGCTCGATGTGGTTTGGCGCCTTTTATGATGATTTTCGTTGCTGTGCACCAGACCGAGTGCTTCCCGCACCTTGAGGAACAATCACCCTAGCCCTCTATCATACGCTCGAGGGTCCTGACTACTATTTTCCTTTTTTTCACGTTCGTCATGTCTCGGCCGATTGACTGATCTCTTGCTCCGTGCGCACAGGTGGTGCATTCGAGTCTCGTCCCGCTATCGATACATCAACGTGTGTATAAATGCCTAAATCTCAATTGAATCATTCAGTTCGTTCGTCCCTGACCCGGTCGTCACGCCGCTTTGATCTTCGGGTGTACCGACTTGGCCTGCGTGAGTTGGGACTTGGTCGCAAACCTAACGAGCGCCATTTTAAAAAACGGATCGTGGATCTAGGAGGACGGTCACGCAGGGCCGAAACTGACTCCACGGCCGCTGTTCTTGATGCCTCGTCCAGGCCAGCGCAGGATCCATCCAGACAATCGCAGGCTGTCGATCGCACGCGAGATGTCAGACCAAAACCTGCGGCACATAAAGAAGACATTACTTGTCCAAACACACCGTCCCCGGCTGCAACCCGTCGACCATGATGCGCAAGAAATGCTCGCTCGGAATCAGCTGGGCGTTCGTACACGGAGAATCGTTCATGAGACGAATGACCTCGTCGTCCGAAGAAATCCGACAATCCCCCAAGTTCATCGCCGTGCGCGGAATCATGGAACGGCGAACGGCTGCCTCGACTGACCATTGCGAATCATAAAACAAGCCGATACATACATTCATGAATATCGATCGACTCTATTGCAACTTGGCAGGCACCGTCGTCTGATGATCCGGCTGTGACATCACCTTGTACAGCTTCTCAGAGGCTCAGACACGCCACGTCGATCTTGTCGATCTTGGCCACCTCGGCGGCTAGGAAATGACACACGTACCTGCACCTGGAGATACACCGCCTTCCACATCCTCACTGGACGCCATCCAAATCCGATTGTCGCCCGTTCAGCTTTCTCATTGCTCTTTTCTCGTGCCGTTTTTGGCCAACGCCGGTCCCCCCTTTCATGGGATGCGAGACGGCGACGGATAGTCCAGTTGGTTACCAAGGGCATTCATGTCAAGTCACTAGGAGCGCCGTTGAAACCTGTTACAAACTTGTTTCAATTTTTGACAAATCAATCAGACGCAATATCATTACTAGGGTCGCCGTTGGCGACTGGTAACCTTGCTGGCGCTGCCCAAGTGAAGAGATTACCTTGCTGGCAAGGAGGTGGTCATGGAATCGGATTCCGACTTCGTGCTGAGATTCTAAATAACAACAAATAATCTTCATTAGGATGAACCCGAGCAACCCAAGCAACCTCTCTATGACCTGAGCAACCTATAGTCCTAATGAAGATTATTTGTTGTTATTTAGAATCTCGGCACGAAGTCAGCCTGAACCACCTCCTTCAAGCCAGCAAGGTAATGAGCTGTCTGCGAGATCCGACCATAACCCAGGCACTCAGAGGATTGGTTATGATCAGCTACCATCAGTTATAGTCTGACCGTTTCTTTTTTCTTTTTTCTTGACAGGCCATATTGGCATCTGGCAACCGGCTAGGCTAGTCTGACCGTTTCGCTGATCAGACTAAGTTTCAGGCAAGACGGACACCATAAAAGCTTTAAAAGGGCTGCTCACCGCGTCTATCATTTCTTTCAGAGCCACGTTTTTCCTCTTTCAACAATGTTCATTCGCCTTACGCCGTTCTTGATCACACTGTTCGCCATGGTCGCAGGCGTCGCCAGCTATAACGGCGAGAACTGCAATTTATTGTGCTGCCAGAACTATCAAGCAGATGTAAGTAATCAATCGTGTCGCCGTCTGTTTTTGTTGAACAATCCACTGATCATTGTGGACCGATAATCAGGCTTCCGGTAACTATTCTGGACAAGGGTGCATCAACACGGACCCGGATGCGGAGTATGGCTTCTGCGGTACCCACAACGGCATGGCGGCATGCTGCGACTCATTCACAGTAAGGATATTGATCTCGCCAGGTCGCGTTTTCTTGAATGAGACGATCTGACCCGCGGAAAATGTACAGATTGACAAAGATGGCAAAGGTTCGGGGACCGGATGCACTCTTGCCTAACGAGTAAACCCGCTCAGTGACTCGGTGACTGAACCGAAAGGCGGGAACTGAAGTTGCTCCACCATGGAGGGGATATTTATTTTAGCCGCTTTGAACTGGAGTCGACAAATTCGAATCTGGTTTTTTATATATACCCCATATTAGTACTGTACTATAAAAAGGGTTGATTTAATCGAGATAAGGATAAGTCTAATGTGACAGGGATTAAGTCTACTATGCACTACGCACCATGACCAGTAACGAGGGGCTGTGTAGATGGAGATCCACAACTACCCCTACCACGCTCGACGAGACGACCGCCGAGCGACACCCAGCAGGTGTTTAAGAAGATGGAGATAACGACGACCTGTCGACGACCTCTACCTTCGTGCATCCCTTGGTGAGAGCGCTGGTCGTGGAGGCTTGCGACTCAAACAACACTTTCTCCTCTGGTGTTTGGACTTGGATATACACAGGAGAAAAAACGTGGTGAGCCCCAACAATCATGTTGCGAGCATTGAGCCTGCCATCGACGCACGTTGTATGTTTGACTGCAAGTTGTACGACACCACCTTGAACTGACGTCCCTCCATTTGGTCGCGCGTCAAATATTCCTTGGAGACCATCTTGTCCGACATGGTCGGCAAGTGTCTGTCCAAGAACGGATGCGTTACGCATTTTCCGTGAGGTGCTGCCGCGCGAGTTGAGAGCAGACGGAAGGTGAATACGCACCCGAGGGATCGTACCTTGTAACGACCATCCTCGGAATGGACGGCGATAGTGGAATCACCCAACATAAACATTGTCTCTGGGCCTGTTGTTGCGACGATGATCCGTTCACCTATAGGGGGATGCAGGTGAGAGAGAAAACATGCTACAAACGGGTGTCGTACCGGGCCAGAGCCCTCGATGCAAACGACGTGAGCATACCGAACTCAAACTTCTCTTGTGGGTCGTAGTCTGGGATGTTGAGCATCTGATTGTTGTTGATCCACGTTAGACAAGAATGCAAATGCAAATGTTTATGCGGAACCGCACCTCCAAGTTCGACAGTGTGGTATTCAGCCTCACATACCTGTTGACAAAACGATCATCACCGTACAGAACGCCCCCTTCGTGCAGCCGACCAAAGCTTTCGATGACGGTTTTGAACAGCGTCTGAACTGCGTGTACGCATAGAGGGACAACAATGACATCGCCTGCGTACCGGCTCATCGTGAACGCGACGTGATCCAAATCAGAACTGGTTCCTATAAGTCGAAGCTGATTCGTAATGTGTGACTGGTAGCTGCGAGATGCCTATTAGTATCTCCGTTTCAGAGAAAAAAGTAAAAATCTCACTCGTTTTTCCAATCCATGACCTTTTCCAAAAATAATGCGGAGATCGTGACGCGTCTTGCCCTCGTCGACTTTCCACAACCGACTGCGTCGATATACCTGTATGATCGAATCCCGGAACGAATATCATTTTTTTTTCCAACATGCGATTCCTGCAGCGTCCGTGAGCAAGACACCGAAAAGTGAAGCAAGAACTTACCAGCGCGTTAACCCGCCTTGGACGGTGACGGTGAGTGCGGCGTGGAGGCTTCCGGTGACGTTGGGCGGGAGGCGAAGGTTCCTTCGGACTTGGGCAAGCTATCCGGGGTACCACCCAGCCTCGACGGCTGTGGGTCTCACCCCGCTTCCATGGGCTGGGACATGTCTGGTGCGTGAGCACGCGGCGAGCGGCGGGGTGGGAGAGTGACAGACCTTTCATGTCTGCCTTGGGCGTCGTGTTCACGAAGGCGGGCTTCTCCGCCTTTCTCTCGCCCGGGGTAGACACGGTGGTCTGCTTGAGCCGAGCGGTGAGTTTTGCCTCTTTTTCGATCCGTTTTGTCTCATACTAGTACAGTACTAGCACTTCGTCGACGTCACCAAATCATATACCGGGCCCACGCCATCAACCTATCGGACCCGGACATTCTTCAGCACCACTTCGCCCAGCGTCTGTAGAGCTCGAACTCTGGAAAGAGGCATTCCGCTCCTCCTCATTATGGCCAAATGGGCGCATCGTCCAGCTATGATTATGACAAGCTCGCAAAGATTTTCCTCACCAGTGGTAACTACCTCTACCACGCCGCAGCCTGGGGGGCTATTATGCCACTTGCGGTAGATCCAACGAAGAAATGTCTCCCAGGCCAGGTTCTCGTCAGCACACTCACAGTACCCCAGTCGGGCAGCATGCCGATGAAGGCGACGGGTAATCCAAGAGCAGACGCCTTGCCGCCCTCCTTGGCCTATCCAAGGCGCCTACCCGTACCGGTCTCCTCAAGGATGCTGTTAGTCGCCTTCCCTTTACCAACACTTCTTCACTTATGCTTTCCAGCTTTCCAGAAATGTCCTCCGCCTCCCCAGCCCAGATCAAGATTCGCTACGGCTTTCTCAAGGATTCGTTTGACCCCGTCACTCTCTGCGCATCCACGGTACCCATCCTCTCCCGCTTCCTCTCAACTTTCCCAGGTCTACAGCACCATCAAAGTAAGTACACTCCTCGACCTCCGTGCCGAAGGGGGGTGGCGATCGCGTACTGCCGGTGGTGCTTCCGTCCCTACGACCGCTTCGACTGCAACGAGCACGATGACGGCCTCGCACCTCCTTGTTCGCAGAGTCCGATGTCGTCGCCTATCAGTGCGACTGCGACGTGTGGGGGGTCCACCGAGGATCGGAAGCGGTGCGTGGCGTCAACGTATAGCTGAGAAGGAGCATGGAGTGGACGCCCGTGTCACCCGTTGCCGTTGAGTTGCCCACCGGTACCAACACTGGGCTTCCCCTGTCCGAAAGCAGGAAGGACGCGGACGGTTTCGTGACGGTTTCGGAGAAAAGGGTGTGGGGAGTATAGTGAGTGACATCACAACTCTCCGTGCCTTAATCATCTTGACACCTGAGGCCTGAGCAATTGATCGTCTAATTTATTCCGCTGAATCAAAATTCGTCGTTCAGGAGCCCTCCCATTGTCCCCCTCCCCCAATTATTCGGGATCAGGCTGTAAAAACGTGTTTAGCACCACTGAGCAATTTATTGTCTAATTCATTCCGCTGAATCAACACTAGTCGTTCAGGAGCCCTCCCATTCCTCAATTATTCGGGACCAGGCTGTTTGCAAAAAGTCACATCCATCATTCTATGGCCCGAGGGCCCAAAGGTGTGAACTTCTACGACTGTTCATTTACATACATACACTCAATTTATCCTTACCGGTACTCCACCTCCCTCTCTATGAATATCCGAGTTCCAGATGTATTTGACCGACTACCTCCTCTGAAGGACCAAGTGGACGATTTCGTTGTTTGTGACGGGATGGACAACGATATTCCTTTGCTTGTCTCTTGACTAAGCCCCGTTGCGAGGTCAACTGTCGTGAACTCCGGCTCAGCACAGCCGTCTACCCAATCCTCGAGGACTGTCCTGCCCTTGTGCAATACGCGGTAAACAAAGGTGGCGATCACAAGCAAGTTGCACACGATCATTGTACACGCTAGCTTGACGTGTTCGAAGATGATCGATCCTGATGTGAGGGACTGGAAACACGCGACAGCCTCCACGATCGTGACAATGTTGATGACCATGTTCGCCGAGAATATGGTAGATACCAGGATCTTCCGTTTGCGCTCCAGTTTCATCTTGTGTAGAGACCAGACCGGGAGGGCGGTCAAGAGTATGTCCGCGATACAATCCACTGCCACCATTGACGTTGAACGCCGATACAGGTTCAACAAATGTATAGTGCTCACTGGTAGTCTGAACTATGAGAGCCGTCGTCGTCATGCGGCATTTATATGATACGCAGATCTGAATCCGCAGCCCGGCTGCCACCGTGGCCATGATTCCAAACAAGATACCAATGCAGATGGACAGGCGTCTCATCATGCCCTCGGGACGTGACACTCGTACCATGGAGGTCAATATACTTATCCTCGCTGACCTGATTTTTTTTTGTGGTATTGAATCCTCATCATCTTGCTGGCTCACCGAATACACAAGCAAACGTACCACATTAGAACCGGGTACGCAATCGAGACGATCGTATTTCCGACAGTGAAGAAACGAGGGATGCTATCTGAACACACCCATCAGCGACTAAGGGAGCAGGCCCGGTACGATCTCACCGTTTGGAATCGGTTGCTGGAGCAGCGTAGCGACCAGGCAGGCGATATCGGCCAAGAATGCAAGTGAAGCCCAAGCATCATCCCACCACATGTGGCCTGTATGCCATCGGTACCAGAGCCTGAACAAGGTAGAAAGTATTGCTACGCTATGAAAGGATGCTGAGACAGCTGCAGACGGTGCCGTTCGTCATCAATACGTTCCGACAAAAAAAAAGTGAAAATCACCAATTATTGTCCGATCCCAGTTAGGGAACATTGTGTTGGATAGGGCGCCCGGGGGCGGGTGATCATTTCTGCGTTGTCTCGTCTCTGGACCTTTTGTATATGCGTATTCAGGGTAATTGCACGGCTCATCAGTGTCATATTTAAATAGATCGAGTTGAGTCAGGGGTGGAGATGTCACATAGGACATCGATCACACGCGAATTCAAGGTTTCAACAGCGTTGAAACATTGATTGACTGCGGGGGTGCACTTGCTTGCTTATTGCCTGCTCCGAGTCCACCCATCATAAATACGCGCGAAAACGAATGCAGACTCATAGTTACCTAGTGCGTGTTCGAATTTACAGCGTTTGTACGACAACGAGCGTAACGTCGATATGTAATCACGCTGAGGGGTTCCTTATCCAGGCCTCAGGCCTTCAAGCTTCAGGGTCCACCCGCATCTGGGGTGGGTTGTCAGGCGCCGCCGATCATATCGGGCCATACATACTAACTTAGGTTATCTGACAGAAAAAAAGCCTGACACTTGGCAGGGGAATGCTTCGCAACCATGCATACTAACTTGAATTGAATCACTGGCACGTTCGCCAGAGTCACGGTTCACCCTCATCATTTGCGAAAATACCGCATCAGTCTCTTGTCAGTCTCTAACGTAAATGTAACATAGCCAAGACAAGAAAGGCGAATCATCTTAGATTCAATAAGTAATACGAATATGCAAACACGTTTATGCCATATACTGTAGACAGAACATTTACCGATTTATGATACGTATATAGATTCTAGAACGACGAGTCTGAGATCTGATCTCTTGTCTCCTTCACAAATGATTCGTTCTGGATGCTTCAGTTGCAAAGCTTGATATCCCCGAACGCCTAGGGCCTCTAAATGACCAACTGGAAGACTTCGTTGCGGCTGAGGGATTGGACGATGAGCCCTGGCTCATATCATACGCCTGGGCGAGATCAACAGTCGTCAGCTCGGCTCTGGTCGCATCGGGCCGTAGTTCGCCCAAAGCCGTTCTGCCCCTGTTTAAAACGCCGTAGACCCATGTGACGAGCACAAGGAGGTTACACACAACCAACGAAAGTGCAACCTCGTTCGGAAGTAAGCCTGAGTCATCTCCCGTCCCAAACAACCTCGCTACTTACCTTGACGTGTGAAACGATGATAGTACCTGACGTGACGACACTCCCGAGGAGTACCACTGCCTGCGTAATCGTCAACACGTTGATGATCATGCTTGCAGAGAAAGCGGAGAAGATCAAAATCTTTTCTTGACGGCCCAGCTTCACGTCACGCAAGAATAATATGGGAAGCCCAGTCAAGAGCACGTCGGCAATGATATCCACTGTCATTGTTGGGAATCAGCATTCCACGCTCGTCAGTGGTTTGTAAAGCATGTGCTTACTGATCGTCTGGGAGATGCTGACCGGCTTGTTAATGAGACAGCCATTTTGAGTACAATAGTAGGTTCGTAAACCTATCAGACCCAACCACATGACTCCGAACGCAACACCCACACCACAGGCAACACGTTTCAATACACCTATGGGCTGGGAGACGCGTACCATGGAAACTAGAATGCTTAATCTGCATGGCCTAATGTTCTTGTGGATGAGGTGCATCACGAATGCGAGCTAAGGAGCGTACCATAGCACCGCGAGAAACGCGAATGTGAGAACCCAGTTTCCAACGGTGAAGAAGCTTGGAACGTTGGCTACGGATGCTCATTATTCAAGGTCACGACGAGAGGAGACTTGCTTCCTTTCTTACCACTCGGAATGGGCTGTTCGAGCCATGCGATGACAAGACAGATGATATCAGCCAATAGCGCGACAACAGCCCATCCGTCCTCCCACCATATACGCGCTGTATGCCACCGGTACCCAAGCCTGAATATGGTTGAGAGTATGCCCAGGCCATGGAAGGTCGTTGTCACAGCTGGTACACGACAAGGTTGGTCACTATTGATTGTTGGAAACAAGTAGGAATTCACCAATTAGCCTCAAATTCCAGACGGGTAATAACATTCAAGCACGATAAGGGAAAGGCTGAGTTTCGGGAAATGCAAGAATAAAGTTGGATGATCGGGTCGCCGCGTTCAAGTTGAAAGGGACTTTATAGCATGTAGTGAGCGGCCAGGGAAGGACGCGAGCAGACAACGTAGTAGCTGGCAAGGGATCGTTGTGCACTTGGAGTGGGCCCTTCCAAGTCATTACGGTCTCCTGCTAACATCACAGTCTAGCCTAGCCCAGATTTGAACTCCAACCCTCGGCACAGAATTTTCTGAATGCCTGCAACAGCTTTATTGAACTTTACACATTGTGGTTATTGGTTCCATCAGGAATAGTACAGGAACGGCTCACCAAAAATACACAATTCAATCACTGTTTACGCACTAAGCCGTCAGAAAGCTAGTCAAGCCGTCACACACTGCAACATACCATCACGTATCGCGAGTGCTTGATGTGCAAACCTTCTGCGCAGATTTCCCACAAGTATGTAATGCATTAATCCCTTTCGTCGATTTGAAGGCACGATCAGTCTATCGACTAGCCGAGGACCCTTTTGACAAGTTGCCAATTCAACCCTGGGTGGGCGAGAAATGCAAAGTTTTTCCCAATTCAGGGACTTGAGTGGAATACACTGGAAGTGCTTGGCAGGGACGATCATGATCACGAGCAACTCCTGAAGTGACTCTCAGGATTAATATTGATGATCCTGCATAATGTGATCAGTGTTCATTTTTACTTGGAATCCCAGCGTCTCTTTTGACGATAAAACTGGCATGCGGTCATGACGAAGAGGTCATGACGGCGCAAAAACTGCCTGACTCAAAGAGCCACAACGACTAATCAGATTAAATAAATGGGATGAACTGAGTTTGTTGTCCAATTTTTTTTGCCTTCCTTCTGTCTTGATGGATGTGGACCAGTAATGGCCAGAAATAGACAGGAGAGAAAGATAGAGTATGTTATCATGACAATAGTCCTGCAATTTGAGGAAGCAAGCGACTTAGGTGCAGAGGGTGAGACTCTTGTCATGCTCGAGTCTGCCCCAAGAATTGGATCTCCAACCGCAAGTGTGACCATGTCTGAGTCGAGGACCCTGAGATTGACGTCGGAGCTTCCGAAACATGCCAGTGCATTGGATGTGACCAACATGACCGGGTTTTGCACTTGACACAAAAAAGTGTGGGACTATGGTCTATTTGTGAAGAGGGATGCTCGGGCTGGTGCCCTCTCCGAGGTTTGGGGCCGGACGCTCGGGCGACGATGGGGAGGAGGTAGGTATCCTGCTCGAGAGAGGAGGAAAGGAAAAGGAAAAGGGAGGGGATGCCCACAAATGCTGGCGGGCGGCTTTCGGGATCCCGGGTCAGCACTTTGGCGCTGCCATGCGGTACCCCACGGTGACAGCATTTCATCGTGGGGTCCCTCCCCGTCATCCGAGGAGGATTCGAGTGACATAGAGGGGTCAGAAACTTCCGTACTCCCAACATGAATGGATAAAAATAATTAGGTGGCTTACTTTGTTCTCAACCCGTAGCAACATACCGAGGGTCATAGCTTGTGGAGTCGAAGCAGTAGAAAATCTTTACTCGACCCCCACAATGTACAATCCAAAACATGCACCATACAAATGCTTTTTCATCGCTGTCAAACCATGGTTTTTGACGGATGACTCAGGTGTCGTGTGAGGTGCTTCTTCAATGATGAGTGATCGATTAAAGGAGACTGGACCGTAGGCGGAGACCATGACGCCAGACGCCTCATGACGTGTGCCGCGCTGCGCCAGCGGACCGGCTGTGGATAGTAATACCGCGCGGAGTGCATAATCTGAGCGGAGCGCCGATCCGAGCACGCGCATGCGCTGAACGTCGTGACATGTATTTGAATAGAAGATTAGATAGAGCCATGAGCAGACGAGGCAGCCAAGAATGGTACCAGCAACAATTTTGCTTGAAACTGATCGTGACGTTTCAAAGTATGAAAGAACATGCAAAACTGCGGAGATCTTAGACTGACCGCTATATTGTAGCTGCCGTAAGGAACATAGCCTTGGGGTGTGGGAAAATACTGGCTGTTTCAAGGCTGCGCGTCGTATCGATCCGAGGATTGTGTTGATAAGGGAACCGTTGGCGATGGCCAAATCCGAGTCTCACGAGCTTCTTGACCATGATCAGTGTGCGAGTCGATGTCGTTGAGCACTGAGCATTGGCAGCGTCGAGCACGTTTCGAGGTATGCTTCTTGTGTGACCGCAAGGCTGATGCGGTAGTCGAAGAGATCGCGCGCGGCACGTTCGTGGTCATCCTAGTCGTTATGCCTGCGGGCGGGGCGGTACTTAGCCTTGTCTGTTGTGCTACTAATGATTATCTGACTGGCTCCGTCACACCTGGTGAGTTCGGAACCAACAGGCCCTGATGCGACCCACCCGCTAACCCGTCCAGTTTGCCGTCGTAACCTCGTGACGTTCCTACATCGTTCTAGATCGGCCACCCGGTTTGGCCCGCATGTCACGTGACTTATCAATAGGCGCAGTTTCCATTTCGAGAGAAAGACTTGAATTTCTGCATCCTCGGGCCAAATGGGATCGATCACAAGAACGAGTACATTAACTTGAACCGGACTGCGTTTCCTCCTCTTCCACAGTCCACCATGATCCTCAACCGCTCCCATACAGTTCTGCATCATCTCCCTCTCGATACCACATTCCATGGTGTCGAGCATTCCATCTCCTCACCTGACCTCATTGTACATCAGTTTCGCGGAATCAAGTATGCCATCGTGCCTGCTCGTTTCCGCCAGTCAATCCTCTGTTCTTCCTATCCCCCCGTGGTTGATGCAACCAAATTCGGGTATGTAGCCCTCTTTCGTTCATCCATCCCCTTTCCCTCACGTTCACCCCTTAGCCCAATATGCCCCCAACCAAATCAGAAGAGTCTCGAAGAGGACCTCATTGGTCTTCCAGATGTTGATATCCCCAGACAGGTCCTCCATCAGGACGAATTCGAATGTCTGAATCTGAACATCACTGCTCCTGCGCTCCGGACCTCCGCGTCTCGATTTCCAGTTATGGTTTGGATACACGGGTTCGTCCCACCTTCCTCATGTAATTTCTCCGACTTATTTGATCAGAGGTGGTAACCACGGCTGTGGCTCCAGTTGGGTTTACGACGGTGGCCCTCTTGTCGCTTCGAGCCTTCGCTTCGGCAAACCAATCGTACTCGTCACCCTCAAGTATGTTCCCCCTGTTTACGTCTTAAGTCGTACTCACACTCACGGTCATTATGTCTTATAGCTATCGTCTGGGCTTTTTTGGCTGTGCCGCAAGTCCAAAAATAGCCGAGGATAACCGTGCATCCGGCGACAAGGGGGTCGGTAATTATGGTTCGTCCCATCATCGTTCTTTCTTCTTTAGTTCTTTACACTTTTCCAGGTATACGCGATCAGCGTCGTGCCCTTGAGTGGGTTCATCGATACATCGCCGATTTTGGCGGTGATCCTGCCAACGTAACGCTTTTTGGCTCTGGTTCTGGTGCAGCGGACATCATCGGCCATCTGTATTCCAATTCCAACAAGTCTGATCCCCTCTTTGCTCGTGCCATCGTACAGAGCGCTATTATCGAGCACAACGTGCCCGATGTTGCTACCGCGGGTTGGCTTCTCTCACGAGCCCTGTGCCCACTCCACATATCCACTCTTGATCAGCTTCGTAACGTTCGCGCAGATGTTCTAGCCGACATTCCCTGTCCTACACGTGTTGTGGATGACGGTGTCTTCTTCCGTCCAGGATGGCTGGAGTCCCTCTTTCCTCCTCCCGCAGAACCTGAGGACCGGCGCAGTCTCGCTGCAATTCGTTTGGGAGTTCGCAAGGGCAAGAGCACAAGTAGAAGTCCGCACCCACACGGCCGCACTACTCTACCACACGATATGTCTGGTCTCCAGCCGCTTATCATTGGTGACGGCGCTTCTGACTCGGATCTCTGGAGTGCTCGAGTCTCCGGCTGGGCAGCGTCTGGTGTCGTCCGTCGGCTTCGCGCCATCTGCCAATCCTTGAACAAGGCCACTGCCCTTCTCAATGCTTACGACATTGATCCGCATGATAACTATGAGCTTTCTGATCGGGTACTTGAGCTCGTTGAGGACGCTCGCATCGCCTGGCCCACGGAGTGCCTTGTCCGAGCGTCGAAGAAGAACGGTCGTTCTGTCTGGCGCTATGTTTTCGATCAAGAGGGTCCAGCTCGCGGCGTCCCTCATCATACGGCCGATCTCATTTATCTCTTTGACAATGTCCCGCTTCCTTTGTCACCGGCCAATTCACCAGTGTCATTCGATGGTGATGAACCACTGCCATCCTTGCCCTCCTCCGAGTCATCTGAAGGTGATCTTGCCGACGTTGTTGCGCGCACGCGCACCTTTGACGTTATCGAGACGATGGATGAGGATGCCTTCCAGAACGCTCGCTTTAGCCAAGCTGATGGAGGGTGGCTGCACCCTGTGGTCGATGAATGGTCTTACGGACGTGTCCGTGATGCCATTCAGTCGCGGTGGATCGCGTTTGCGTGGGGCGAACGGCCCTGGGACGATTCGCATGGCAAGATCTTTGTCTTTGGCCCGGAAGGCGAAACGGGCGAACGTTCTGCTGGTGTGTTCGAGGGCAGGCGACGACGCAGGATCTGGGACGAGGTGTTACAGCCTCTGGGGGCGGCGCTCGTCCATAAGGTGGGGCATGAGCTCAGCAACGGGCCTGCCTCTGGTTCGCGGTGATTGTCCTCGATCTATTTCCTTTACCCCAACCTCCCGAAGCAGGAGATCCAAAAGTGCGTTTGGGCACATTATTCCTTTTATCGTTGGGCCGTTCATCTGAACGTTATTTGTATTTGCATTGAGCACAGTCGTCATTTCTCATTGTTATAGGTACTTAGGATCATGATCACCACCATCACCATGCATTCCACATCATTTCGCATATTGTATATTGTATTTCAATTCACATCGCTCTGTTTCATTTGCCATTCCTTGAACGCAGCTAGGAGCTGTCGTCTATATCTATCACGCACGTCTTATTTTCGTAACGTACTCGACCTCATTGTGATAATGTAACGAGGGAATCTATCACACGAGACCTGGATGTTGTTCGCTCAGGAGTCCCAAGGCAGATAATATTTGCCCGGATCTGCCCCAACTGGTCCACACGCTGGCATCGTAACTATATGGCACCCCAAAGAATCACAGGAAATCGAAGCAGACTGGAGTTCGCGGGGCATGTGCCTGACAGTCAATAGATCCCCTCGGGGGTGGGACGAGCGGGGTTCACGGGCACGTGGTGACCGTTCTCTAAAGCGTCCCGTCAAGAACAAAACACACATGAATGAAATGTGTTATGACGGAAAGGAGTGCGATGGACCGGATCGAGTCCCCCTGGACGAACCGCCGAGTCGAAAGCCTCTCCAAGGAACCGACCCGCCGCCTTGTTCCTGCGGGCCCGAGGGCTGCCTGCCTGCCGGGCGGCACAAAACGCATAAACATTTGAATAAACGATGACGATTCGGATTTTCGGACGAGTAAGTCAACATCGCCCCCTGGCCCGATCGAGTCCGAGTCGGTGTATGTATCTCGAGTTCGGACGCCCATTACCGGTACGGCTTGACCGTGTGGGCCCGCCTAGACCTACGTGCCAGTGATCTTGTTAGGTGCGCCAAGTAGACCAAGTCGAACGCCATCTCAGATTTCCCACTACTTACCAGATCAAGGCACTACATTGTGATGACTGGCTTTGAATTCGAAACTTGCTATGCCCTAATCACAGCAAGTTTCGCGCGACGTTCGGGCGGGGGAGCCTTCGATCGGGATCAAGCTGCAACGTTGTGCCATGCGCCATCCAGTGGATGTGGCAGAGATGGCGTGCCGAAGAGCACACGCCGGCGGGGAGGCTGGCAATCCGCGCCATCTATCTTTTCTTCGACGCGAGCGCCCTGCGCCTTACGCCGCACGTCGCGTGTCAGCAGGTCGTGCTTTGCGTTTCGCATACTTATCGGCGCACGCGTACATACGTAACCATCCGGACCTTCACAGGGATCATGGGGTCACGGCAGTGATTGATCGAGACTACTCACTAGCAGTAGTATCGGGTGGCGCACCTCCTTCTCCACGTTCCACAGGATATGTACTACGCCCGAAACACGTCGAGTCGCAACAGTCTCCGATCCGCAGCCTATGTTGGTGTTTCCAAGCTTCAACCTCGATATGAAGAAGGAACGACTGTCTTCCTGCCTACTAAGGGTCTTGCCTACGGAGATCACGTTCGACACGATATGTACGGCCGAGTCACGACTGTGTCCGATCCGCAGCCCTGTGTTGGTTTTTTCCAAGCTTCAACCTCGATATGGGCATAACGTTCAATTGAACCCGTTCTGGAAGTTCGAAGTTTAGAACGGCGCGGGGGAAGGGGGAAGGGGGGGAGGGGGGGGAAGGGTGGACCCCAAGATGAAAATGTCGTGCCAATCGATTTCGAAGCGTTGATATTGACGTTCTAAAGAATGCGTGCATACAGCGGCATGCCGTGACGGTCAATACAGTCCATTACATACATACATAGTACGCGAGTCCTTCGAATTCTCGAACCCCAAGGGAACGAAGGAACCACGTACGTATGTATATATACTTATACCCGCTCCTCGTGTTCGTGCTCGTCAAGGTCGCGGATAGAGCGGCACGGAAGGAACTTGAAGGGGGGAGGCTTTCCATGTTCCGTCGTCTATCGTCTATCGTCCGTCGGTCGGCAGTCCGCTGGTCCGGGCAGTTCGGTTCAGAGTTCTTGTCATCGACTGTGCAATTGTTTGAAAGTTCAAACCGAGTTCGTCGCGTTTCGTCGCGGGTTTCGTTACAGTTTCAACTTATCCCAGTGGAGTATGGTTGCCAGTGGGAGGTGTGAAAGTGACTTCATCGCGGGAACCCCAAAAGGAAAGGTAAACTTCAACTTGTTATCGAAGCAAGCAAACACATGCGCCCGTCGACCTGGACCAGTAATAGCGACTGCGTACGTGTACGTGTACGTGGCCTCCGGACCAGATCCGAGAGTCGAGGGAACCAACTTTTTACTGCAGAAGACTATCAACTGACTCCTTCTTCCAAACTTGAAGCTTGAAGTGACACTTGAGTGTCTCGATCGCACATGCATCCGTCGACCTGGACCAGTAATAGCGACTGCGTACGTGGCCTCCGGACCGCTATCAAGTAGTGCTCACGACCAACTATAAACTGAGCAGGGTGTCCGCTTCATTTCTCTTCCCAAACTTGAAGTGACACTTCAGGAAATTGAGCGTCTCGATCGCGTTTTGTTACAGTTTCAACTTGTCCGAGAGGTAGTACACGACGCGTTCAGGCCCAGGAAGCTGTTCTCGACTCACCTCAATCGAAGACGTGGTGTCGACTTGTATCACGTAGGTGCACGTGGCCGGCCGGTCCGGACCGACCAAGTGTCTTCAACTGAGTCTGCCGAAAAACTGAGCGTCAAGGGAACCAAAATCCGCGTGTTCTCCAAACCAGTTCATGTTTCCTTTGGGAATATGCATTGCATTTCAAATGAATAAGATAAGATATGCTACGTTTAGTGTATGGTAAAGCCCCAAACCCGTTCCTTTATGGTACAAGTTCAGCAGACGTGTTACTTAAACGATGTCTAGCTTACTGCCTCTCAAAGGCAACCATTACCGCAAGCAAGAAATCATGTACAAAAAAAGTTAAGAGTCATCCGACGCCTGGGGGGATGAGTTGTTGACAATGTGGGCGAGGCCGACCTGCGTCCGAACGAACGTGTTTTTTTTCGCCAGTTATAGTTGACATCCAGGATGAGTCGATCATCGTTAGTGAGTGTTAGAGTCGAAGGAGGGGTGAGGAGAGTGAATGTGTGAGTTTTAAGCCATCGCTGATGTGATGGCTCCGATCAGAATGCCATTGTAATCGCCGCCAGTCTCGAACATGGCGAAGCCACCTAGGCCTTGATCCTTGATGAACTGTCCCTTGACGGCTGCAAACCACGAGCATCAATGGTCTGATAATCAGCAGAGATGGATGGGACATACTGAATGACTGGGCATCGTCGTACGCAACCAGGACTGAGGACTGAGGGTTGTACACAAATGGCTATGGATCCATCAGACAATGATCACACTGCCACGGGAACAATCAGACACGTACCGTCTGGCTACACTCATCAAACAGGCTGTTCATGCCAGCAGCAACCGTACCGTTCTGGTTGAGGAAGCCGTTGTCGATCATACCCCAGAAGTTGAAGAGACCGGAGTTGCCATTGCCAACAGGAGGGTTACCACACTCATCAGGAGCGGTGGTGGGTGGGCTCCAAGAGTCACCGTTGGGGATGTTGTACTTGTCAAACGCAGTGTAGATGTTGAGGGTGTTACCGGTGAGAGCGGCGGAGGGAGCGACGGTGAAACTGTGACCATAAGCCGCCACACCAAGAACGATCTTGTTTGCAGGGAAACCAGCCTTTGTCCAGGCATTAACGGCAGTAACAGCTGAACCTTGTTGATCGGCAGTAGGCACGCAACTGTCGTTGAGAGGAGAGTTGGGGCCGGTGACAGTGCTGAAAGATCCATAGACATCGTAGTTCATTATCTCTGGAATTTGATTTATGTAAGCTAATGGAAAGAGGACGAGAAAACGACGAGGCTGACCGATTTGATCAAGAACCTTGGCGTACGCGGAAACGTCGGTCAACGGAGTACTGTTGGCGTCATCCCAAGGGAGGATGTGGACGGCGGCAGAGAGTGTGAAATTGGAGGCCAGTTGACGCACTTCTTGGATGAAAGAGAGGAAGTTGGCGCTGTCTTGGGGACTGAGGGTATTACAGCCGATGCCCTTTTGATTAGGGAACTCCCAGCTAGGAGAAGTTAAGAAAGGCATGACGGAAGGAAGAGATGAACATACTCAAAGTCGAGGCCTGCGAAACCGTGCTGTTGGGCATATTGAACGAGTGAGTTGGCCAGGGTGGTACGATTCTGAGAGGTGGCGACCGAAGATGACCAGTAAAGACTACCAGACCAACCGCCGACGGTGAGAAGGGGAATCACGGACTGAACATGAGGTGTCAACGGGGGCCGTGTGAGCAAGACGGGAGACTCACGTGGGCCTTTGCAGCAGTGACGAACTCGTCGACCATGGAAGGGTCGGTGAGGATGACTTCGATAGTACCATTGGAAGAGGGCTGTGCACTGTACGGACAAAGTCAGGGCAATGAAGAGGGAACAGGAAAAGCAAGGACTGACGTGAAGAAGGCCATGTGTGTGTAACCTGTCCATGAGATGTTGGACACGCCAAAGCCGGTATGCCAATCCGCAAACCAAGACATGGCGATTTTTCCAGCGCCAGTGCCATTACCGCCACCCGAGGAAGGGGGCGTACCTGATGGGGTGGGGGCAGGAGGGACAGAGGAGGAAGGTCTAAGCAAGCAGGATGGTGCAGCCAGTGCGAACGGCAATACGGTCAAAAGGGAGAGTAATAACATGGCAGAAAAAGATCGTGAGGGAAGAAGATGGCGAATAGCTGAGAGCGATCTCGAGCTTTTGTAGTCGATCCGAACTGCATTGTTTTTTTGTTGTCAAGGCCGATTTGGAATGAAAAGTAATTGTGCGAGGAAAACACGTTCCTGAGATTCTGTGTGTGCATTGTTTCAATTGAATCACCGTACAATTCATAATCTTAGCGAATCCCCGCCTCACCACAATCATGTCGTCGAGGCCCGAGCTAGGCCAATTCGAACCGCAAGTCTCCGAGCTTGTCTCGCCTCCACCGTCCTCAATCGTACCAGCGCGATGCTCAGCGCTACCACCGCAAACAGCAGATTACACCCCACAAACTCGTAAAAGCCCGCTCGCTCCCGTGCGACGATCCGCCCACACGACTGCCATGCTGGAGTCTCTCCTTGGGGCAACGTGGTGGGAAGGTCTGGGATTGTTGTTATGTTAGAACAGTGCATAAGACGTCGGTTGCCAAACGGCTGGCAGAATGGCTCGAGCAGCTGAACAATAGCATGAGGTCGCTGTAACATTTTAAGAGTTGTGGAACGTACTGCATCGGGTGGACATGGCTCACATTCACCGAATGGGTGACAAACGACGTCGAGGACCATCTAACTAGCGTGGGAATTCTTTATCCACAATCCACATCGACCATGGTCCCGCCTCGCACAGCCGTCGTGGAAGAGTTCGACGACGACACCGAAATCCCGCTCCCTTCCCGCCCTCTCCTCACAAACCCACACGGCCCACTCCTACAAGAGATCAACGACGACGACGACGACGACGACATCAGCTCAGACGATGACTCCGACGAACCCGCTCCTGGCCCTGCTTCTCAGTTCCGTCCTCCGTCTACGGCCAAGCCACCCGTGAACACGGTCACGGACATCACCCCGTACAAAAAGTACGTATCTCACCCCTCCTCCCCACTCGTGACCGCTCATCGCCAGAACAGATGGACGTGCATATATCCGATATACATCGACGCAAAGCGGCCCTATGCCACAGGCGAGCGCAGGATCGCACGCGAGAAGAGTGTCTGGTGGCCACTCAGCAAGGACATCGGAGACGCTACCAACCGTCTCGGCCTGGGTACACTGCACGAAGTCAACAAATCTCATCCTCGCGATTGGGAGAACCCCGGTCGCGTGCGCGTGCAATGGAAGAAGGACGGCAGGCTCGTCAACCCCGCGATTAAAACCAGTGTGTTCTTGCCTTGCTTCTCTCCACCCTGCAGGACTCACGCATCGATCTGAACAGAGAGGCAATTGCTCGAGATGATATCATTCCAGATACAACGGATAAAACCTGACAATGTGCCTCGACCACCGTATACCATCCTATCGCCACCCGTTACCCCTCCAGCCCCACCCCCCAAGGCCCCCTCGTCCAACAAGGGAAAGCAACCGGCAAAACCCAAGAGTGGTGGCAACGTGCCTCCCGTGCACCCGCAGAAGGCCAACCGTCTGCCTGCACCCCCACAGCCAGAACCACTACTAGCCAACCGCGTGTCTCCCTATTCCCCGGCACTTGCCACGGGCGTGCTGATCGAGACGGTCAAGGCGGGAATGAACACACAAGATCAGGGAGCGGCGGCTCCCGGAACTGCGGGTATGCAGAAGGGTAAGCGGAGAGTGGTTAGGGTCAGGGGTTGATCAAGATTATGGAAGCGTAGCCTACGAATGTATGGAACTGAGTTGACAAGAAACGCGGATGCAGTCGATTTCTCAAACAAGGCGACAGCATCTCTGTGAGACCGTTTGACAAGTTTCTTCAACAACATGCGAGACTGTTTTGTGTGTATGTTATGCAAGAGCCTCCGAATTCAACAACGCCAAACAACGCTCATGCATATGCCTCCCACCACCCACTCTGATTCCGAGGACGAGGACGACTTTGACTATGTCCCACCCGCAGACGGTATCTCAGTCACCCATGCATGAAATCCGACGCTAAGCTCCCCCTTTACAGAGCACGACTCGGATAGCGCCGACGAACAGGACAAAGGGGACGACGACCTGAACGCATCAGCACGACCTGAAACGGACCTTACCGAGCAGAAAAAGTAGGGAATTTTTTTCGTCGGTCGTCGCGGTTCTGACATGGACGACAGACGACGAGACGCGCTCTGGGCCAATTTCCAAGTAGCCGTGTCCACTCCGCCCTCTGGAAGCGGCAACAGCAACGAGAACAGACCGCCCGCGAAACGAATCCGGATCGAAAAGACGTTCTTGTTCGCGGGGAAACACGTCACGTACGTACGTGTTCCTCTTTCCCGTCTCCCATCCTGCGTCGTCTCGCGCTCACGACTGTTTATTTACCCCACTGGCACTCGTTGTCCACCGACGTCGAACGTTTGCGTTCGAGGTTTCTCCAGCGAGGTCGTAGAGGTGCCCGAAGACTCGGAAGAGGCGAAAAAGTGGCCACGGTGGACGCCAACACCGGGTCCGACATCCGGGTCGGGGTCTACTTCCACACCTAGCCCAGGCTTGAATTCGGTCACCACCACGCCCAGAGCGGATCACCCTATGCCTCCCGCAGCATCACCGGCCCCTCCTCCCGTTGTCGACTCGAGTGTCGCAACACCGCCTCCCCCGACGACAGTAGTCACACCAAACACTAAACGACCCGCCCCCCGTAAACCACGCACCAAGCTCCCATCTCTCCCGTCCAAAGCTCAACACGCCAAGAAAATCACGACGCTGGACAAATCGGCGATGGACTGGCGCGCACACGTGTCGTCTCAGGCGGGCGATGTCAAAGACGAGCTGGACGCCAACAGGCGTGGCGGTGGGTACCTCGAAAAGGTGGATTTTTTGCAGAGGGTGCAAGACAGGAAAGAGGACGCGTTCGAAGCGAGTAAATCGAATAAACGGCGGAGGACGTAGGTACGTAGAGAGAAACAAAGGATACAGTCAAGAAGAAGAAAGACAGAGATCTCGTCGTATGTATAGTATACATCGATTTGGACAGTAGTGAATTGGCATAGAATACAGACCAAACGTGACAGTCAAGAAACGGTGCGGATGGACAGATCCCGCTGTCCACCCCCTTCTATGTTATAGCTCATGCGGATGAACCCGGGGCCTTGCGACCGGTGCACTTGGTCTTGTGTTCGGACCACGCAGATTTCTGGCAACTCGTATCACAATACCTAGATGTGACATCAACCCTACGAAAAAGAAGAAGAAAGAAGAAAAAAAGTCAACCCACCTCGCCTTCTCACACCCCCCACACCTGCGCAACACCGCGCTCGGATTCCCACACCACGAACACTTGTGCAACTCTGCCGGATTCGTCGACCACTTTGGATGAGACGACTTCTCGGGCAAGTCGTCGTCGATATCGTCCCCATTCTTGTGCCGAAAGTCGTGCAGCCACACCGCGAGCTGGTCCTCGGGGTTATCCCGCTGCACGAGGTGCTCGTGGTCGATCTTCGTGCTGTCCAGTCGCCCCACGATCGGGCCCCAGCGTTCGTACGCGGCGCGGTATCGTGCAAAAATAGTCACCTGAGCGAGCCGGAGTTGCGTCACGGGCGGTTCGACGCCGAATACGTCGTAGAACTCGTCGGCGATCTTGAGTTGGTCTAGGTAGGTCTGTGGCATGGGCTGTGAGCTCGGTAGAGAGATCCCCCAGGAACGAACGTACCTCCATTTCTTTCAGATCGAGAGACAGCTCTGGTCCCTTGTCGGCGAGCAAGAGCGCAATGTACCAGTACAACACGCTCTTCCTGTGTCGCGTGTCCGGCGGTGCGCACGCAAGATAGGTCTGTGCGTCGTCCAACGCGCTACTCAAATATGCCTGCCCCTCGTCCCACTTCCGATCGCCGATCGTTGACTCCTGGATACGACAGATGGCCAAGTTGCTCGCGATCTCGACCGCGCGCGAAAGCAGCGTATAGTGTACGAACGGCGTGGCGTTTTTGATCTTGAGACCCTTTTTAGCGTACCGGAGCGCCTCCTCCAAGTCGGGGCAGAGCGAAAGGATGTAGTAAAAGAACGGGAACTTGGGGTTGCGCTCGATGGACTTTCTGGCAAAGGCGATCGCCTCGGAGGTGCGTGCGCGCATGACGAAGAACTTGAGGTCGAGCAGGTCTGCGAGGTCTTCTTCGCCGGATATGCGCCGCTGTCGGATCTCTTTGGCACAGATGGGAAGCGCATCGCCCCACATGGTGAAAGGGAGCCCGGCGCTGACGAATTCGGACTTGCCGGTGAGGGGGTTGAATGCTTGAAATCCGCCCTCGTTGATGGAGAATTCGTTGCGGGGGACGAGGTCAGCGAGGGTGAGACCGAGTTTGTAAATGTCGTGGTCGTCGACGCAGTCTAGCATTGCTTTCTGGTATTCCATCATGGAACGGAGGGTCTGTGTGGACTCGCAGCGTGAGGGACCATAGTCGGCGATGAGCTGGGCGAGGTGTGGAGGGAGGCCACGCTGTACATGGTTGAGGAGAGAGCTGGGATCGTTGTAGAGAATTTCCTGTTCTGGAGGGGAGCTGTGTAAGCGTATGACTGCGCCTAGGGCATAGAAACGGGAGTGGAGATCCGGACTGCGGATGGCAGCGATCAAAAAGTCGATCGCTGCGGGATAGGCCAGGCATTCGTCGGTGCAATGTTGGGTGAGATGGCCGCAAAACTCGAGAGCGTGATGCAAAAGGGTGAGGCTGATGCCGGGTTTGGTGACGAAGCCGAGGACGAGGGGTAGGAGGGTTGGGACTTGGAGCGCCTGGATGTATTTGGCGGCGGGACGTTGGGGGTCGTCGATGGAGGTCGTGATGGCGTGGGCGAGGGTACAGATGGCGAGCTCTGCAGCGTGCAAGTCTTCGGGATAGTCTTCGAGGACCTTTATGATAGTGGGAGCGTGAAGGGTAAGTTCCTTGCGTATGTCGCTTCCGCCGTGGTGGGTTACGGTAGTCAATGCCCTGAGTGCGAGGTGGCGAGAGTTGTCCTTTTCGACGAGGGGAAGGATCTTTGCCAACAGACCTGTTGTGGGACAAGTCAAACATGAACGGAATGCAAAAAGGTGACCAACGTACTTTTCTGAAAGAGAAGGTTCCTTAGGATAGTGTCTGCGGACATCTTGGCGTAGATGGCGACGACGCCGCCCCTGATGATCTGGTTGCCAGTGTGGTCAAAGAAGAGGTCGTCGATGCGAGTGTAGATCTCGTCAAAGTTGTGGTAGATCTTCTTGAGACCACTTCTCTTTGTGAGGTCTGGCAGAGAGTGTATGATCAGCATCAATGATACCGCGGAGGGGGCGCGAGGGACATGCCAGGGATCTTGAGGTGTTTACACATCACTCTGACGACTTCGTCCCATTCTTCCGTAGAGAGCTCGTCGAGGCTGCTCAGCGTACGGTGCTGGAGTACGGGTGGCAGCGGGTTCGCTAACAATGGCTCCCCGCCAGCCGCGATGGCGGGTGACTCGATGGCGACGACGCCGTGCGCCGCGACGTTCTTGTGCTTGTTTTTCTTTGCTCCGTTGCGTTTCGCGCCGGGACCAGGCATCGTGAAAGATATAAACCTTCAATGGCTACTCCGATCTTTGGCAACTACCACGGGTACATAACAACTTTCAGTTCTTATATATACTCTCTACTGATTTTATCTACAAAAGGTACTACACCAAACGACCCTTTCTTCGTGACCCCCGTCTCGCACTCTTACCACCCTCTTTTTTCACTGCAAAGTCCGTTCTAGACGTCGGTTGCAACGAGGGTTGGGTCACATGCGAAATAGGTGATACCACCGCCTTCTTCTTGACAGGGACACCCTCTCACTCACTTCACACACAGCACACGCGTGGGGTGCACGCCGCGTCCTTGGAGTCGACATCGACGACACCCTCGTCCGTGCAGCCTGGAAACGACGACGCACACTCTGGAGCCTCCAATCCCCGCGCGACGACGACGACGACTTCCCTGCATCCTGCGAGCACACCCACGGTCCCCTCCCCATCCCAAACGACCACCACCCACACATCTTCCCACACAACGTCGCGTTCAAGACGACAGACTGGGCCACCGAGGACCCTTCTTCTCCTGACGAACCTATATACGACGTCGTCATTGCGTGCGCAGCTCCCCACCTTCCATTTCTTATGTTCTATACTTATCCACCACATCTCACAGCTTCTCCATCACGAAATGGATACACCTCCACCACGGCGACGACGGCATCAAAGCCTTTTTCCGCCGTGTACACCGCGTACTCAAACCCGGCGGCGCGTTCCTCCTCGAACCACAGCCATGGGAGACATACGCTAAAGCTCGCCGCATGGATCCTCGTCTGAGGGAGAATGCGAAAGGCCTCCGACTTCGTCCCCACGACGACTTTCCAGCCTTGCTCACACAGCTCGGGTTCGGACCCCCACAACGTCTGGGCACGTCGGGTGAAGGAGGTACGTATGGCCGGATCATCGACGCCGCACCTACTGATCCGGCAATGGAACAGGGTTCCACAGACCAGTCGAGCTCTATGTCAAACTGTAGCCACCCGCGCGCCACTAGAATGTACACTACACGTTTAAAATATATGTACGTCGCATGCCCAGATGCGAAATAGTCGGCGTATTGATATACTGTACATGGTCCTTGGTCTAGGTAGTTAGGCTGCATTATGCGCCCCGCATGCGCATTCAAAAAAAAGTGATTATAGTAGGTATACAACGCACGAGAAAAAAAAACGAACGAGGGGCCCAAGCTCACACGCGCTCGTACATACACACGTACGCCTTGGTCTTGAGCACCTCCTCCAACGACGCCAGCCGGACGTGCGTATCGCTTATAAACGCCCAGTCCCGCGACGCCGTCGCGTTCGTACTATTCGTCCGTGTCTTTTCGCTCTCGGGACGCGCTGCATCAGCGCTAGCTTCAGACGGTGTCGGCGTCGGCGGTAGCGCCGTATAAGCCACATAATGCCCGCCCAACTGCAACCACGCGTAAGCCCCCCCGCGTCGATCCACGCATACAGCCGAAACGAACGCACCATGTTCCCAATATGCACCACCACCGCATACAGTCTATACATGCACGGCGCTGGCCTCCTCGCACTACGACCCCTCGTCGTCACCGCCACCTTGGAATCAAAATAGTCCTCCCGTCGCGGCGCCAAATACGGCCCCAGATCGAGGTTCTCCGGAAACGAAATGTAGTCGTCTAGCTTTCTGAACCCCGTCGAGAACGAGACGACGGGCGTCTTGGATAGCTGCTGGAATCGCTTCAGGTGGACGATCAGGATCGGCGGAGGTGTCGCGATGAGATAACGTTTGTAGGCTGGTCGTAGGACGAATTGCCGTGAACGAGGGACTCCGGAGGGGTGTATGCGTTTATCCTTGACGCTCGTGTTCGCCGCTGGCAACGGCTGCTGCTGCTGCTGCTGCTGCTGCTGCTGCTGCTGCTGCTGCTGCTGCTGCAAATGTTCTTGCGAGGCAGTGGGTGACGTCGACGCCGCCGACGACACGTCAGAATACACCGATAACAACGTCTCGCCCTCACTCTCGCTCTCGGTGTTGCTGTCCGCGCTCCGGAACCCGTGGTGCTGGCGGTGTGGATTGGACGGGACAAACAGGGAGATGGACATGCGCGAAGAAGAAGAAATGTCGGTCGTCGTCCTGACTGGCAGCGCGGGACGTGCCGTCTGCACTGGCATCGGGGACTCGGGCGCGGTGGGGGTGGGTATGGAAGGGACAGTCAGTGCTCGCTGCGTCGGCGTGTCGTTCCCGACGGGCGATACGAGTTCGATCGGGTATCCGTCGTTGATCTGGAGTGCAGGAGGAACATGCTTGTGTGTCGACGAGGCGCGCGATGAATGTTGAGTTAGTGTCAATTGGGTATCACGGGTTATTAGTTGGGTATCTTGAAGTGAAGCAATGGAATGCGACGCAGAAGAAACGGGGACGGCGGGGCGGGCGGGGATCCGATGGTCTCCGTCTGCAACAGCCTCCTCGTCCTCGCTGTCAGTACACGAATCTGGGTCTTGGGCAGACCCCCTCGCACGGTATTTATAGAAGCCGTTGGCGATCTTCCAACAGCGATGACAACGGACCGTGTTGTCTCCGTCGAGCACTTCTACAGAAGTGAACAGCCGGATGCACTCTTCGATCCTGTTGATCTGGTTGAGCTTTAAAAAGATGCTCTGCACGGACGAGGAGGAGGAGGATGATGATGGGTCCTTGGACTGCTTAAATATCGACAACGGTTTTGGGACGTTGGGAGGATTGATGTCAGCGAGGATGTCCCGCAGATACGCCGCTTCCTCCGTGCTGGGTTTGGGTGGGCGTGGGGGCTTTGACGACCTCGAGTGCGTTCCTGGGCTCGAAGGGCGTGATATCAATGGGAAACGTGGGGTGGAGGTGCCCAATGGGGAGCTGCTGGATCGTTGAGTTGGCATGACCGACCGCTTCACGTTCGTCAGCTGTGCCTGAAGTTTCTCGTTGACACTACTGAGCGACGTCGGCTCCCGTTCTTGATGTGGGTGCGGAGGAACGCCACCACCGACGGTATCAGCAGCGAGGGGTGACGCGGTGGCGTTTGTTTCGCCGGGCAACGGTTTCTTGTCCTTGCGCTCAGACTTGGGCCGCATGGCGAGACCTACTGAGACGCTGATGCGCTTGCTGATCTTTGCCCAGCTCTCGTCTTTGTCCTTGCGTTCTTTCCCGTTCACCTTTTCGGGTGCAGGACGATCTCCGGGTGGCGCAGGCACGTGGAGGTCTGGGACAGCATCCGTAGGCGTGCCTGGTGCGGACGGAGTGTCTGGCGCTAGAGAAGGCGATGGTGCTACTGATCGAGCAGGCTGATTGATGGGCTCTACGACGACGACTTCAACGTCCGCGAGGTCGACGCTCCGTCTCCTCTGTGGGTCTGTGTGCTCGGGGCTGTCGAGATGGGAGGCACGGACGGGTGTGGCGGGGACGGAGGAAGAGCGTGGGTGTGGTGTAGCGACGTGGAAGGCGGTTCCGATCTTCTTTGCAAACTGCTTGAGCTTGTCGCGCTTGCGCTCGCGGGCGTAATCCTCTGACTTCATGCTGAGACTGAGATCGGTAAAGTCCTCGTAGGTGTGCGAGACGTGTTTGCAGGCCTGGCAGACGAGGATGCTTGCGAGCTTTCCGCCAAAGAGCGTGTCTACGAACGAGACGGGCTGGTCCTCGTCGGGAGGACGGTTGAGCCGGGACGACTGGGTGCGCTTTCCGGATGGCGATCGCTGTTTGATGACCTGGAGGGAGAGGTGAGCAGGAAAGAGAGAGATCGGACAAGGACGGAAGTGCTCACGTCGTTCTCCTCCATGCGGATCGCGTCGAGAAGGTGGCATAGGAACTCGTGGGCGTCCTGCTGGCAAAAGTCTTGGTACTGATCGTACTTTGTGCCGAGCGCGGAGAGGAGGTCTCTGGGAAGGACTCAACTGGGGCGGGTGGGCGATGGAGTGGGACGAGACGCACTTGGGGCTCACTGATTCGCGCCTGCGGTTGTCTTGGATGTTCCATGCGATGCGCAGGAGGGCGATGAGGTGTTGTCCGATGGGGCCATGAGCGTTTGAGAGTAGGACGTGATGTGGTTGTACGACGGGTGGTAGTGGCTCGGAGCGTACGAGCAGCTGAAGGTAGTGCGTCGCGATCAACTAACGAGTTGTGAGTTGTCAATTGACTAGCAAAAAACAACCACTCAACTCCCTGCACGACCGAGTTCATAAAGCAAGTATTTCCGTGGTTTGGTAGTCCTGGCGGTAACAAAGCATACTTTTCTATTTCCTCGCGAGCCCTTCTCGCTCTGTATTGTTCTTGCGGCGAGACCGTTTTCTGTTTCGCCATCATCAACGTCGATGTCAAGGAAGTTACCGACCCCCTCTAGTGGGGGTCTCACAACAACTCTACTAATCTCTTTATCAACGTTTCGTTCTCCTCCTCCGTCCCGACCGTAATCCGCAGACATCCAACACAGCCCGCCTCTTTACCGCGGAATCGCACAACCACACAGCTCTCTTCAGCTAACTTCTTGTACACTTTCACAGCCCGCTCGTTGTCCGCCGCACCCGTCTGTCGGTCCAACACCGGCACCAACACAAAGTTGGCATCGTTGCCCCCGATGCTCCGCCCGACACCCAGGTGCGCGAGCCCTTCCAGCCTCGCCTTTAGCTTCTCTCGCGACGCGAGCAGCGTCCGGATCTTGTCCCGCATCCCTTCTATCGCAGCAGGCTCTAGCGCAGCCAACGCGAGCTGCGCAGTCACAGTCGAGATGTTGTACGGCGCCTTTGCGTTGGTCAACACCTGGATCAACGGTGGCTGAGCCAACGCCACTCCGAGCCTACGCAGTTCGTCAGCCTCCCCGCAGCCAAGGGGTCAAGGCAGTGCGCACCGGATCCCAGCCAGCCCGAAACTTTTGCTCAGCGTCTGCATCACGCACACGTTGCCATACTCTTTTATTAGCGACACAGCCGACGCGTCTTCCCCTGCAAAGTCTATATATGCCTCGTCCACGATCACGATCCCCTTGAAGGGCTCGTACTCCAACAGCGCCCGGATCGCCTTGAGCGAGAGCTTCGTCCCCGTCGGGTTCCCAGGAGAGCACAGAAATACGAGTTTGATGAGATCGTCCTTAGACACTCTGTCCTTTACCTTGTTTGTTGTCAGCTGCAACCGACGTCTCGAGAGAGAGAAAATTGACAGACAGCGTCCACAACCAAACTGAACCGTCCCTTCTCACCACCTTCTCCCTCGCTCCCACTCAAGTTGAGTGGACATCGAACGACCTCGATATCGTTGACCTGAGCACACACGGCGTACATGCCATACGTCGGGGGCGTGATCAAAATCTTTTCCCGCCCGGGAGCGACGCACACCCGCATGATCAAGTCGATCACCTCGTCCGAGCCCACCCCGAGGAACACGTATTTGTCACTCGGGAGCCTTCTCAGCGCCGCGATCCGCTTCTTGATCGCGCCGTGCGACGGGTCCGGGTACCGGTTCAGCTGCGCGTCTTGCAACGTGCCATACAGCTCGGGGGGTATCTGAGCAGAAGTCGGATCAATGGAGTGGCCGAGCGAGTTTTCGTTGGCGTCGAGCAGGATCCCTTTTTGATAGTCGTCCCGGGCACAGCGATACGGTTCTAGCGCGAGGATGTTGGGCCTGATCACTTTTTCGATGTCAAAGTGGGCCGGTTTCGTTGACTCGGAGGAGGGTGCTAGACCGATGATCGGCATCGCGTCGAGAGGGTCAAAGTGAAGAGCAGATCGTTCGCTCGGCTAATGATTATGACTCGCAATCAAACAAACGTTGACATATCCCACGAAAAACACGATCTTAATTCCTACTCCCCTAAAGCACCCTCGAGCAGTTTCAATACAACGCTCGCCGATCCCCACGAAGATTGGTATCCCATCCCAGAATGTCTATCAGAGACGCTACGTTCAGATCCATGCACACGATGTCGGACCAACCACGCACCCATAATTATAGACAACAGGGATCGTCCCTCCTCCCCGGGCCTCTTCTCGCTCGATCGAACCCACCTCGAGCCGTATACCCTCCTTTCTCCCGGGCCGCAGCCCACACCCTTCGTCGACGATGAGCGCTTCGAGGTCCTCCACTGTCGGTGCACGGCTTGCGCGGACAGAGGGTGCCACTAGCTCAGGACACAACGCGAGCATGCGCGTGAGGATGTACGTACGGTCCGTCGCGCGGGGCGTTGGGTACCTAGTATCAACCTCATTCTAACGATCGATGAACTCCCGAAAGCGAGGAAAGTACTTGCCAGTCATCGGGCACTTTGATCCCACCGACGAGCACCTGTTCGGCATTTTGGTGTCAAGTCTTTCGTGGCAAGAGAGGGGGGGACTCACGTTGCCCGTACACAGTGGCATCAGGTACACATAGGTTCCGTCCGCGCCACTGAACGTCCTTCCAGCCTTGACCCACGGTGCGCGCAGCAGAACGGTTTGTCCACGGATGGGATAAACGTCCTTGTCCTCGATGCCTCCAAGAAAACGGGCGCCGATCCCAGGGCATGCGATAATGGCTGCCGGGTTCGTCGTCTCATCCAATACCTGCCCGGCACATTGACTCCGAGTGTGAAGAGAAAAAGGGTATGATTTACCTGGGAGATATGCTGCAGGCTCGCTCGCTTCATGGAGCCTCCGCCCGACAGGAAGCGAGCGAGGAGCCAGTTCAAGTACGTGTATGTATGTATAGTAAACGTGGTCATCGTGTACCCGGCCGTCGAGCCCGGAATCAGATCGTTTTCTGGTACCTTGTGAAACTACCGACGACATCATGGTATGCATCGAGAACGCAGGATGAAAAAACGAAGGAAGCTCACGTCGGGCATGTGGTCCAGCCATGGGGTAGGATCGACGTCATCCGCTCGGAATTCGGTGTGGTTATGTCTGAAGAAGAGGCCCGCCGCGGATCCACTCCTGTCCGGATCCGAGTCTTGCCACATCGTTTCGAACGTTTCCTTGTCGATCGCTGCATCATGACAGAGGTAGTGTAGGGCATCCATCCCAAGACGACTCGGACGAATAGTGTACCTTTCTGTCGTGCATCTCCGTATGCTTGACTGACGTGATGTGCACCCTATCGACGGGAGTTGATCAATACGACGCGATCACTGCCAGTGGGATGGGAGGCTCACCGCCCAATGGCTCGTATACCGGATCGTCCGCGGATCTGTAGGAAACGTCTCGGCTACGATGGTGACGTTATACTTGCCTGTTTCTTGAACGCGGATGGCGGCAGATAGACCGATCACGCCTGTCCCGATCGCGTTAGATATGCAATTCGGCGAGCAGAGAAGGGCCAAAGACGCAGAACACACCTGCTCCGATAATTATGATATGTTTCTTGTCGTCCAACATGATCGTACTAGATCTACCACTGGCAGATATTCCAGCCAAAAACAACTCAGATAATTTCGAGCGCTAGAGTAAGTATATGTAGTAGTAATTTCACATCAACCGACATCATTCAATCTCGCCGTCTTTCATCTCAACTTCGACTGGTTCGTCACTCGGTGACGATTTCCTATGATAGACAGTACATATCCCACGAAATTCCTCCCATTCACTACACACCCAAAGCACCCTCGAGCAGTTTCAACACAACGCTCGCCGATCCCCACGAAGACTGGTATCCCATCCCAGAATGTCTATCAGAGACGCTACGTTCAGATCCATGTCCACGATGTCGGACCAACCACACACCCATAATTATAGACAACAGGGATCGTCCCTCCCCCCCGGGCCTCTTCTCGCTCGATCGAACCCATGTCGAGCCGTATACCCCCCGTTCTCCCGGGCCGCAGCCCACACCCTTCGTCGACGATGAGCGCTTCGAGGTCCTCCACCGTCGGTGCACGGTTTGCGCGGACAGAGGGTGCCGCTAGCTCAGGACACAGCGTGAGCATGCGCGTGAGGATGTAGGTACGGTCCGTCGCGCGTGGCGTTGGGTACCTGGTAGCAACCTCATTCTAACGATCGATGGACGCCCGAAAGCGAGGAAAGTACTTGCCAGTCGTCGGGCACTCTAATCCCACCGACGAGCACCTGTTCAACATTTAGTGTCAAGTCTTTCGTGGCAAGAGAGGGGGGGAGGGACTCACGTTGCCCGTACACAGTGGCAACAAATGCACATATGATCCGTCCGCGGCACTGAACGTCCTTCCAAACCTAACCCACGGTGCGCGCAGCAGAACGGTTTGTCCACGGATTGGATAAACGTCCTTGTCCTCGATACCTCCAAGAAAACGGGCGCCGATCCCAGGGCATGCGATGATGGCTGCCGGGTTCGTCGTCTTATCCAATACCTGTGAGATATGCTGCAGGCTCGCTCGCTTCATGGAACCTCCGCCCGACAAGAAGCGAGCGAGGAGCCAGTTCAAGTACGTGTAGGTATGGATGGTGACCGTGGTCATCGTGTACCCGGCCGTCGAGCCCGGAATGAGATCGTTTTCCGGTACCTTGTGAAACTACCCGGCGACATGGTGTGCATCGAGAACGCAGGGTCAGAACAAAGGAAACTCACGTCGGGCATGTAGTCCAGCCATGGGGTAAGATCGACGTCATCCGCTCGGAATTCGGTGTGGTTATGCCTGAAGAAGAGGCCTGCCGCGGATCCACTCCTGTCCGGATCCGAGTCTCGCCACATCGTTTCGAACGTTTCCTTGTCGATCGCTGCACCATGATCATGACAGAGGTAGTGTAGGGCATCCCAAGACGACTCGGACGAATAGTGTACCTTTCTGTCGTGCATCTCCGTATGCTTGGCTGAGGTGGTGTGCACCCTATCGAAGTGATCAATACGACACGATCATTGCCAGTGGGATGGGAGGCTCACCGCCCAATGGCTCGTATACCGGATCGTCCGCGGATCTGTAGGAAATGTCTCGGCTACGATAGTGACGTTATACTTGCCTGTTTCTTGAACACGGATGGCGGCAGATAGACCGATCACGCCTGTTCCGATCGCGTTAGATATGAAATTCGGCGAGGGCCAAAGACGCAGAACACACCTGCTCCGATAACTATGATCTGTTTCTTGTCGTCCGACATGATCGTACTAGATCTACAACATATTCCAACCAAATACAACTCAGATAATTTCGAGCGCTAGAGTAGGTATATGTAGTAGTAATTTCACATCATTCAATATTCTCGCTGTCACCTTTCATCTCAACTTCGACTGGTTCAAGTTCGTCACTCGGTGATAATTTCCATAGAACACGTATTTCTCACTCGGGAGCCCCCTCAGCGCCGTGATCCGCTTCTTGATCGCGTCGTGCGATGGGTCCGGCTACCGGTTCCGAGTCAGTTACGCGTCTTGTAACGTGCCAGTGGCATACTACAGCTCGGCGGATACTATCTGAGCAGAAGTCGGATCGATGGAGTGGCCGAGCGAGTTTTCGTTGGCATCGAGCAGGATCCCATTTGATAGTCATCCCGGGTGCAGCGATACGGCTCTGCCGCTCTAGTGCGAGGATGTTGGGCCTGATCACTTTTTCAACGTCAAAGTGGGCCGGTTTCAAGTTCGTTGACTCGGAGGAGGGTGCTAGACGGATGATCGGCATCACGTCGAGAGGGTCAAAGTAATGAATATGACTCGCAAGTGACAGGCTACTAGTACATGTTCCACGAATTTCTTCCCATTCACTCCACACCCAAAGCACCCTCGAGCAGTTTCAACGCAACGCTCGCCGATCCCCACGAAGATAGATATCCTATCCCAGAATGTCTATCAGAGACGTTACCTTCAGATCCATGCACACGATGTCGGCCCAACCACGTACCCATAATTATAGACAACAGGGATCGTCCCTCCTCCCTCTTCTTGCTCGATCGAACCCACCTCGAGCCGTATACCCCCCTTTCTCCCAGGCCGCAGCCCGCATCCTTCGTCGACGATGAGCGCTTCAAGATCCTCCACCGTCGGTGCACGGTTTTCGCGGACAGAGGGTGCCGCTAGCTCAGGACACAGCGCGAGCATGCGCGTGAGGATGTAGGTACGGTCCGTCGCGCGGGGCGTTGGGTACCTGGTATCAACCTCATTCTAACGATCGATGACGCCCGAAAGCGAGGAAAGTACTTGCCAGTCGTCAGGCACTTTGATCCCACCGACGAACACCTGTTCAGCATTTTGTGTCAAGTCTTTCACGGCAAGAAGGGGGGAGGGGACTCACGTTGCCCGTACAGAGTGGCAACAATGTCACATAGGATCCGTCCGCGGCACTGAACGTCCTTCCAAACCTGACCCACGGAGCGCGCAGTATAACGGTTTGTCCACGGATGGGATAAACGTCCTTGTCCTCGATGCCTCCAAGAAAACGGGCGCCGATCCCAGGGCATGCGATGATGGCTGCCGGGTTCGTCGTCTCATCCAATACCTGTGAGATATGCTGCAGGCTCACTCGCTTCATGGAACCTCCGCCCGACAAGAAGCGAGCGAGGAGCCAGTTCAAGTACGTGTAGGTATGGATGGTGACCGTGGTCATCGTGTACCCGGCCATCGAGCCCGGAATGAGATCTTTTTCCAGTACCTTGTGAAACTACCGGCGACATCATGGTATGCATCGAGAACACAGAAGGAAACTCACATCGGGCATGTAGTCCATCCATGGGGTAAGATCGACGTCATCCGCTCGGAATTCGGTGTGGTTATATCTGAAGAAGCCCGCTGCGGATCCATTCCTGTCCGGATCCGAGTCTCGCCACATTATTTCGAACGTTTCCTTGTCGATCGCTGCATCATGATAGAGGTAGTGTAGTAGGGCATCCCAAGACGACTAGGACGAATAGTGTACCTTTCTGTCGTGCATCTCCGTATGGACTGAGGTGATGTGCGCCCTATCGAAGTGATCAACACGACACGATCATTGCCAGCCTGAGTGGGATGGGAGGCTCACCGCCCAATGGCTCGTATACCGGATCGTCCGCGGATCTGTAGGAAATGTCTCGGCTACGATGGTGACGTTATACTTTCCTGTTTCTTGAACACGGATGGCGGCAGATAGACCGACCACGCCTGTTCCGATCGCGTTAGATATGCAATTCGGCGAGGGCTAAAGACGTAGAACACACCTGCTCCGATAATTATGATCTGTTTCTTGTCCTTCGACATGATCGTATTAGATCTACCACATATTCCAGCCAAAAACAACTCAGATAATTCCGAGCGCTAGAGTAGGTATATGTAGTAGTAATTTCACATCAACCGACATCATTCAATATTCTCGCTGTCTTTCATCTCAACTTCGACTGGTTCGTCACTCGGTGACAATTTCCATACTCTAACAGAACCATCGTCCGCGGCGGTCGAGAGTAGGTCCTCTAACCCGGAGCGAGGACACCATTGCACCGAATTGACGTCGTAAACGTCGTGAGAAGACGATACGGACGCGATGAGTCTTGACGACAGCGTGGCTGGCGTACCATCATCTCCCTGCGGAGATTCCTTGTGACATAACAGACTCAGAAGGCGATCGGAATTCGTCTGACCATCCGACTCACCGACATTTCCCAGACGTTTATTTTACCATCGCTGCCCGTGCTTGCAAGCCACCCGAGGTTATCGCCTTTCCCCGTTCCCCAGCTGATAGAGTATATGCTTCTCGTATGACCCTTGAGTTGATGAGCAAACACCCACGAGTGCTCGCCAGACCGTCTCCATATCCGGATGGTGAGATCATCAGAGGAAGAGGCGAGATAGTCGCCACGCGGTGCCCATGCGATAGACCACACTGTTCCTGTGTGCCCGGACAGCGTTGCGATGGAACACCAATCTTCAGATGGATCGTCGACGTAAAGATTTATCGTGTCGTCGTACGACCCGGATGCCAGGATCTCCTCTGTAGGATGCCATGAGATGCACTTGACATCTTGGCTGTGGTCCTGCAAGACCATCATGCATTCGAACTCAGAATCTGGTTGGACTGGGAGGAGGAAAATCAGTCGAGAGAGTCGACTCCGGGCGGAAAACGAATATCACCTTCCCAGATCCACACTGATTTGTCTCTGCTACACGTCGCAAGCGATGTTCCGGTCGCCGAGTACGCAACACTCTTGCATTCCGTTTCATGTCCCTCTATTACGTAGACGAGTTCCCATTCTGCCGAGTCACCGTCGTCGTCCGGATCCTCACGTCTTTCATATATTCCGACCGAGGCGTCAAAAGACCCCGTCGCGAGCGTGTTTCCCGAGGGTGCCCACGCAACGCTTCGAACCGTTTTAGTGTGCGCAGTCGGGATCGTCGTGAGATGCGAAAATGATAGTTTTGAGGGATCGTTTGGGTCCTTGCGGTAGCCGTAGAGACGCACTGTCTTGTCCGCTGAACACGAAGCGAGCAACGGCTTTGCTGGGTTCCATGCAACCTGCCAGGCGCGATCTTCGTGACCTGGATGACTAGAGCGTGTAGACTCGAACTAGATCAGGTCGAATACCTTACCTAGAAGTTTAGCGCAGAACTGCAGTGTACATGGCAGAGAGTCCATCGACTGTGTGCTCGTACTAGATACTAGTATCGGATAAAAGTATCGCGTTGGACAAAAAAGGAAGTAAATACAGTAATTTTGTACTCGTACTGCCTCAACAGACCAGGTCCATCTGGCAGCGTACCAGTACAAACCTCAAGCAATGGCTCTCCACCTCTGAAAATCCGGTTGGATATTACACTCAACATCTCACCATACAGCGCTTATCGATGGCGTCACACCCTGGACGAGCACCTCTCCCTCGACATTCGTAGAGTGTCGGCGAGGGTGAGAATGAGAGACATATGAGTAATGGGCTCTTTTCGGGCTTCGATTGTGTTCACCCTCCGAGTCAGAGATCTCGATAGCTTCTTTTTGCGCAGTTGACCGGGACTCTGGGAATGAAACTTCGAGTTGTGACGCTAGTTCGAATGTTAACTATGCAGACCCAGACTCCTTTACTCGTATATGCTTACCGTTTTGATGGAGAATTTCACTCACGCTCTCCAGGGTCGGGTTGACTTTTCGTAGCAGGGTTCTCTTCCGAGTCATGCAGGACAACGGCATTGCCGCATATTCACCGTCCGGACTTGGAAACTCAGGCTGCCATAAGATCTTGCTTTGCTCCAATCCCACTCGTCAGGTGTGCCTGAATTCGGGCTCAGGCCACTCGGAAGTGCTTGGAGGGAGTTGGACAGTGGACTGAGCTGGAGGAGACTGGAACGTGCGTAACGCGCCTTTCCTTTTTTAGTCGGCCGCTCACAAGCTGTAAGTTACGTCAATTTCTCCTTCGTAGACTCATCTGAAACTAACTCTTTCAAGTGCGCTGAGAGCTCAGAAATGATGATATATGATAGACTAACTCATACTTCGTGACAGGGCACTTCTGTATCAACCACATCGTTCTCTTGGATACGGCCCAGTCAGCATGATGTTCTGACCCTCCTGCGGACCCAATTATACTATCAATCAATTACCCGCGAGGTGAACGTCACTAGCAGCTCAGAAAACACCTGACCCGTTGAAACAATAGTGTTGCTCTGTCGTAAGGCACTGGCTGGTGCAACATGGAAAGGGGCACATGAGCCAGCCAAACACTTTCCGCTAAGACACGCGCTGATGAAGTCGGCAGGTCGCTATGAGACGGATATATTCGTCTCAAAATTATCATGTTCCAGGTGTTGTTCGTTGCATCAGTATCGGAGGTTGACGAGCTACATAAAGCCTTGCCTGACATGGATTGACCCAGTTCTCTGTTTCTCGTTCCACGCAAGATGGCTTTCAGGTCACTGTTGTCCGCTCTCATCCTCGCTGCTGTCGCCGTTAGCGCAGGTACTTTACAGTTTGCCGGCGTCAACATCGCTGGGGGTGGTATGCCCTTCGTTCCACGCCCCTCTAGCGTCGTTTGACTATCCCGCAGATTTCAGCTGTGGTACTGATGGTACTTGCAGCTCCGGTGGGGCTGAAATTCCCCTCGCTAAACTTGGTGGTAAGCCGACTTTTTCTTTCTTGCATGACGTTTCTCAGATCGACGTGTCTAGGTCCCGATGGCCTTGGTCAGATGCAACACTTTGTCAAGGACGACGGTTACAACATCTTCCGTCTTCCCACGAGCTGGCAATATCTTACAAACAACCAAATGACCGGTACCATCAATACTGGTCAATTCAACAACTACATTGAGCTCGTTGAAGCATGTTTGAGCACCGGTGCGTCCTGCGTAATCGACATGCATAACTACGCGCGGTACAACGGCCAGGTGGGTTTATCTCTCTCATATTGTTCCATTTCTGGATCATACTCGTTCCTAGATCATCGGCCAGGGCGGCCCCACCAACGCAATGTTTGCTGAGCTCTGGGGCAGCATTGCTGAACAGTGGAAGGACGAGCCTCGTGTTCTCTTTGGGCTGTGAGTCGTTTTGAATCACACCCCTTTCAAATCATTTAACAGTGGGTCATAGCATGAACGAGCCTCACGATTTGCCAGTGAGTATAATGTCCAAATGAACATTCATAGCGAAATCCAACGCGCGCACACAGGACATCAATGCATGGTCCGACACCCTTCAGGCCGCAGTGACTGCGATTCGTAACAAGGGTGCCACTTCGCACATGATCCTTCTCTCCGGTACCAATTACATGGCCGCCGATTCTTTCGTATCCAGCGGTTCCGCAGATGCGCTCCACAAGGTGACAAACCTGGACGGCTCCACCACCAATCTCATCATGGACATTCACAAATATCTCGACTCTGACAACTCGTAAGTCCCGTTTCCACAACACGTGTCTTCCAAGCAGTTCGTTCACCGTAATGCTAGTGGTACCAACACCGAGTGCGTCACGAACAACATCGATGCGTGGAAGACCGTCTTCACCTGGCTTCGCGCCAACGGCCGAAAAGCGTTGAACACCGAAACTGGCGGGGGTAATGTCCAATCTTGCGTGACCTATCTCCAGCAGCAGGTTGCTTACCAGGCCCAAAACTCTGATGGTCAGTCTTAACGATGGCTTGTCTGCACGCGCGCTGACTGTGTTATGTTACAGTCTGCCTCGGATACATCGGCTGGGCTGCTGGTTCGTTCGCGACGAGCTACACTCTTAGCGAGACGCCGACCAACACCGGCTCTGGGTGGCAAGACACCTTGACTGTGTCGGAAGCGCTGTCGCCCAAGAAGAACGGCGCCGTTTCGGCTCGTGCATGTTGAGCCAAGGATTCCCGAACGTTCAAGGAAAGAAGCATACCCTAATACAACTCGGTGATGGCGAGTGGGTCGCAATACTGGATACGAAGCTTGAAGCTTTCTTTTTTTCCTTGGTTTCTTTAGTCCCTCATTGAATGTCTCACGGGGCAGAGCCCAATGGTGACAGTACACAACACTGGTTTATCGTACGTGTTCTGCTATGCTATATACCCTATGGTACATATTAGCTTGAAGCTTGAAATACCAACCACACTATCGTTAAATATGCGTGGAGAACCACTAAACAAGCAGAGTTATCAGAGGACCCATCTGTAGACAAGCGATGCGCGTCCTTACCTCCGTCAGGAATCTGGCAGAATTCTTGGGATATCTTTTTTGCGTCTTGTAATCGACATACGTCACTCCGAAACGCACCCTGTAACCCTCCGCCCTGTAGGACGCATCGGTATAGCCGTCGAGAAAGAATGAAACGAGTGCTCACCATTCAAAGTTGTCCAGGAGACCTGCATCGACGAGGTGAACCCGCAGCACGAACGATAAAAATGAGTAAATCTGCTTACTCCAAGCAAAGTATCCCTTGATGTCTACGCCGTCCTCGACTGCAGCTTCCAACATAGCTTTCGTGTAGTCCCTGAAGTATTCCACCCTGTCCACATCGTTGATAGCCTCGTCTACGGTCTTGGAGTTTTCGTCCTTGACAGCGAATCCACTTTCCGTGATTCTGATTCTTGACCATCAGTAACCCAAGATGGCTAGTGTCAGGACGAGAACTCACATCATGGGCTTGCCATATCTCTGGGAGAGGGGTAAGCGAGATAGATGGAGTAGATAATAAATGTGAACCTTGTAAATATAACCCAGCAACTGGACGACATATCAGATCGCTGAGGAGGGAACTAGACGTTCGCATATGGTCTCACCTTCCGGAAGCCCGGTGCGTCTGTTGGTCGGTACGTCAGAACTTTCAATGAAGTCAGAAGAATTCACGACGTACAGCTCTGGAGCCAATTCACGTCCGCTACGATGTCCAGCGTTAGATGGGGACCGCAATGATGGGTTAACTTGCCTTGTGTACCAAGGTTTGACCCGTCTGGTTTCTTTTGGGTCTGTTTCACGTAGCCAACGTATTCGTTGTCTCCTCCGTCCGCTACAAGTTGTGTGTCATGGATGAAGAATATGTGTGGCATGTTCAGACACTCACAAACAAGATTTGTCGTATAGTGATTCAGTCCGAAGAAATCAGATGATCCTTTGATGACCGCGATCTCCTCCGCAGTGAACTCGGGGAGGCGGCTGCCGCACTGCTTCTTCAGCGCATCGGGGTAGTACCCGAGGTATATCGGGTCCGCGAACCATCCTTGAATGAACTTCAGCAAACCAATGGTTAGAGTGCAAAAGAAAAGGCATACCTAATCGGATATCGAAGGCACGCTGTACAATATCAGCGTCTGATTACCGGTCAGCCTTGGACACGCCAAAAACGGATAACCGCGCGCCCACT
>JBBPOJ010000017.1:0-69790 GCA_038091395.1 Leccinum rimulosum
AATGATTATACGGAATCACACAACGTACCCGTGATCGCAGCCGCATCTTTGTTTCCCACGAGTGGACAAATTTCGAGGACGGCACAGCCGCTAATTTGAACTGGAGTGACCTTGATAAACAAGGTAATGTTAAATCCATCAGCGATCCAACTTCGGGGTACTCCCTCGCCAGCTTTTCAATCGGAATGAGGCTCCTATATGCAAGTATCCCTGTCCATATGGCATCAACACACTCTGATAATCTCTCTCTTGAATCATCGTCTGGGGCAAGGGAAGCGAGGTTCTTGTACATGATCTTCCGCGTCGCCGAGCGAATACCATCAGCACCCACGAGAACATCAGTGACGACGGTAGAACCATCAGTGAAATGCAGTCTTGTTTTTCCTGTTTCTGGATCAACTTGATAGAATTCGAGCTTCTTGGATGTGTTGATTTTGCAAGAATCAGGAATCTGACGAAAGAGGAAGTCCACTAGATCTTTTCTGTGGAGCGTCAACTGTCCATCTTCGGTATGGTCAGAGACGGATGACAAGTAGATCAACACAAGATCTTACTTGGTAAGTTTCTTGTGAACCAGTGATATCCGTCGTGTTGATCAGACTTTCTATAGAATAAACCTAAATGTGCATGGTGGGTGAACGAGCTCTTCGAAGTTACAGACTGAGTCGAAAGCTCGACGAACCTGTGTTTTCCAAGGGAGGTTTGACGGCCATCTTGACGATGTCGTCGTACAACCCCAGTTCTTTCATGATATCAAGGGTTCTGGCATAGAAGGTAATTCCAGCACCGATGGTAGTAATGGTGGGACCAGCTTCGAATATTTCCACTGCGTGCTTGCCATACTTGCCGATCACCAATGCAAGTGTTAGCCCGCCTATTCCTCCACCACTGTGTATTTCTGAGAAGTCAGTATGCCTCGGGGTGCTATCCAGGGCGTACCAGATAGAAATGTGGAATGTAGATTCCATTGAGGTTGTGACTCGTGAATGTAGATGTGGAGGCCGCTAAGCTTTCAGATGGAGTTTCGGTGGGGTTATAACGCATCTGATAACCGGGGTTTGCAGAATTTGGAACCACGGTGATGATAGTGGTTGCCTTTCTTCCATCGTCTACTTTTGTGCCGTGAACCTATGCGAACGGCTCAATGATGGGATGCCATGCGAAAACGCGGATCTGCATATGATGGGACGGTACTAGTATGTAGATATCAGTGTGAGGCTGATGCATTAGCCATGATGCATTTTCGTTCAATATGTACAATATTTGGAAAGTGTGCAGGATTCAAGATCATAAACGACTGACATTATAGTATTCTATCTAACGAACAACATACCGATTAAGAATAAACCGAACTGTATATGTACGAGTGCAAACTTGCATGCCGTGTCATCGACCTATCTTCCGACGATGTCCATACTATATCTTCAAGTTATCAAAGCAGGCTCTGCAACTGGACACCCGTTCGACACTTCGCAAGCCACTGTTCCTCCGCTTCGCCCCACACCCTCGAAGGCTCGCTTTGCCATTCCCATGCGTCCTCGATCAACTTGCGCACGTAATCTAGCTCCTCCGGACTATCGTGACCAAGTACAGGCCTGTCCGGAGACACCCGCTGGAATCCATAGTAGCGACCAACGTTTTGAGTTCGCTGCACGACCGCGTTTGCAAACGGCAGGCGGACATCTTCGTAGATCTTCAATGCTTCGTCGACGTTTCCTCGATTCGTCAACTTGTGTGTCAGCAACCGGCCCAACACGAATGCATCCTAGGATCGGTGAATCGATAAATTTCAACGAGTTGACCAGGGATGCACTCACATCAATCGCCTGTCCTGCCCCTGCCCCAAAGTGTGGCTCCATTGCATGTGCCTACGGACACATCAGTTATTGTCAGGCTAGCCAGGAAAGTGACTTACAGCGTCTCCGAGCAAGACAACCCTACCATCCACATAGTGTGGTAGTGGCCGCATAGAATGCAGTGCCCACCTCGACGGATTCTCAGCACACTACAGTTGTGTCAGAAAAGGTACGAACACATACAGGTAAGTATGTATCGTCAAATACCTTTGCTAATGCGTTCGCACGAGGTTCCCAGCCTTCAAGCAGGTCTGCAACTTCTCTTTCGGAAACCTTCGTCACCCAAGGACCCACAAACGGCGTCCCGAATGCATCGCTGTTGTGAGCGAAGATCACGACGTTGATGAGTCGGCCTTGGGAGATTGGAAATGTCACGATGTGCTTCCAAGGTCCGCATTAGTCAGTCAGAAAAAGTCCGAGATTAAGCTCCTCCTACCTTATTCTTTCCGATATGCTGGATCAGAAAAATCAGCATCCCAACAGTTTTCGCTTTCTATGTTGCTCACCATTGTCAAGTCAGTGGGTGCTTCGACGTCCGGGTACTCCTTCAGGAACCTCTCAATCGGAATCAGGTACCTATACGCGAGGTTACCCGTCCACACAGGATCGATACACTCCACCAATCTCTTCCTCGTCTCATCATCTCGAGATAGAGCAGCGAGCTTCTGATACATTATTTTGCGAGTTGCTGAGTGAATTCCGTCAGCGCCCACCAAGACATCCGTCACGGTAGTAGAATCATCGGAAAAGTGGAGCGTGATTTTGCCATCTTCGGGGTTCACCTCGTAGAAAAGGAGTTTCTTGGATGTATGAATTCTGCAAGAAGCGGGGATATGACGGAGAAGGCAGTCCACCACATCTTTTCTGTGGACCCCCAGTGGCCCACCTGTAACGATAGTGATATAGATCGCCCGCGGATGGTTTAACACAAGTCCTCACGTTGCAATTCCTTCTTGAACCAATGATACCCATTTTGTTCATCTGACTTTCTGAAAGTTGGGCCTAGTTTAAATTGCGTTGTAAGTGGGGAGGAAGCTAGGACGCAAAATAAAACTCAACACACCTGCGTTTTCCTGGGGAGGTTGGACCGCCATCTGCGCCAGCTCATCATAGATCCCTAGTTCTTTCATAATCTCCATCGTCCTGGTGTAGAAGCCAATTCCAGCACCAGTAGTGGTGATGGTAGGACCAGCTTCAAAAATTTCGACAGGGAGTGAACTGTATTTTGAGAAAACCAGAGCGAGAGTCAAGCCACCAATTCCACCACCACTATAAAACAGGATTAGCAACAAATCCTGACTGGATGTTACATCGAACCAGAGCCTACCAGATAGAGATATGCATTGCTGATGCCATAGCGTTAGTAAAGATGCAGTTGATATGTCTTCAGAAGTCCCAGAAGACGACGTCTCTTGTATAGGGATCAAGAAATGAAGAATCTCTGGACTTGCAGCTTCCAGTAGGCACTTTGTTATCCCGTCTTGCCGCATCGGCCGATATCCAAGCCAATTCCTACGGAGACTCATCATTTGGAAGTAGTCACTTGAATCACGTCACGATCTGATTCATGAGAAAATTTCTAGTATGACTTTTTTTTGGCTGGCACTTGCTAAGTTAGCAAATACCCGAGTGTCGGGATACATACGTGTGAGAAGGTAAAATTGCAATGGAATATGTCATAAACCATTACTCCGAGTCTGAGATCAGAATAAATCAAGGACTCGCTCTGCATCGTGGCTTGAAGGGTGTACCGCACGGAACGGATGACTACGTCGCAGTCGAAACCCGGTCTCGTGTCAAGATATATCAGATCCGTCAGCGTGATATTGCCCGAGCACTCGGGATATGTGTCTGAGAAGGGAAGAAGGAAGCACGACTCCTGCCTGATAAAGAAAAAATCACGTAATCATTCGAACTCCTTGAAATTAATCCGACAAATCGGCGAATTCTGAGTAAAGACTTGTTCGTAAGTTAGGATGCACCCACGCAATCCATACGCCAGCCCGCCCGACTTTCTGGGAATTGCAAGGCGTTATCCGCCTCTCCGACCTCAGTACGTTTCTGTCCGTCTTGAAACCGAGAAACGATCCTACTGAATCATGGACTGTAAGCGTGTTCTTGACGCACACAGGACCCACGATCGATTTCAAGAGCGTTCCAGCACAAAGGTCAGAGGAAATGAGATTGTTAAAATGTTTGCTTAGTGAGTGATAAGACGGTTGACAGAGGCGCTGCTTTACCTAGACTTTAACGTCAGTCTCACGCTTCCCGACGATCGATTGTGTCCGCCTGTAAGCCGCTGTTCTCGAGATACACAATATGTTGGTGACTTTCTTTTGGTAGGTGCCGAATCGGTGCGTCCTTTGGCTCGCTTTGTATTGGTAGCGCGTCTCGTGCTGACTGGCGTTTGCAAGGTTGAACTATGTGCTCTGGATTCAAGACGTCATAAAGATGTGCGCTCCCACTGATGAGTCCGTGCGAGGGATTGATATGTGAGTACCGACTCTTTCGACAGACTGTGATTCGACCTTGTCACACACATGTTACAGTGGAACAGGAGCCTCTGCCATATATCCCTTGTTGGCATGCCGCTTGGAACCGACGTGGTCCTTTGTTGGCACCGGTAAGCGGTCATCGATCCTCGTCTCTCCTCGGGCTGAGCTTTTCCCCATTTTTGGAGACATTGACAAGGACTCGCTCGCGTCGGCTCGTCAAAATGTGGAGCGAAACGGCCTTTCTGATCAAATTATGATAGTGGATACATCCGGTGGTCCGACTTTGCAACCGTTGGAAGAAAGTAGTCTTACGTACGTTCTTTCGTTGTGAAGATTGTCAAATGGCTAATTGCGAAAACAGTTTTCACTTTTCGATGTGCAATCCACCTTTTTACGCCAGCATGGAGGAAGTCGTACAATCGACTGAGGCAAAGGAATATGGTCCGAGCGCGGTAAATCATGAATTACATGGTTTTGAGAACTTGGAATAACATTTTTGTTCGAAGGTGTGTACGGGTGCCCAGGTCGAAATGGTAACACCCGGAGGCGAAGCTTCGTTCGTCTCAGATATGTTCAAAGAAAGCCTACGCCATGGGATGCGGTGCAGGTCTGTTTTTTTCTACAACGGGACAGACCGGAGTTAATGTTTCCGTCAAGGTGGTATACTTCGATGCTCGGGAAGATGTCGTCTCTTCCGTTGATCGTTGGCCTTTTGTGCGAACACCAGGTAAGGTTTTCCCTCACGTCGTTGGTCGCGCGTGGTTCATCTCGCACGAAATCAAGGTAGATAACTATGCCATCACCGAATTTGTTCAAGGGCAAACTCGACGATGGGCGATCGCGTGGAGTTTCGGCACACTTCGTCTTCCGGATGTGCGTAGATCGATCTATTTTTTGCATCTATCTCTGACGCACACGGTCACACCGCAGTCTCTGGCACGCATAGCGAACCCAGTACTACAGAACATCATGCCGTCTCGCACGACGCTCTACCACCGAGTGACGCAAAACATGAACGCGAACGTGTGGTCATCGGATACCCTCTGTCGCGCGCTGATGCGAGTGCTGGAAGCGGTCGAAGGCGTTGCCGTCGATTTGGACTCGGAACGCGCCGACGCTGGATCGTCGATCCTCGTCACGGCGAGGGAAAATACGTGGTCTCGGTCTGCGCGGAGGAAGATGATGAACGCGAAGACTACGAGGATGTCTGGTCCGCCGCCAACATCACTGAGCGTGATGGTTATGCGATGTCGGATCACGTGTGGGGACGGTCCCTGTCCTGGCGCGACGGGTGACAAGCGGGCGACATCGGGACCTCATCTGGTTTACCAGTGGGTCGATGGGAGCGATCGTGGAGTGTTTGAGAGTTTCGTCAGTCATGTCAACCGCAGAGTTGTCACTGTGGCGGCTCCGGGGACGTGAAAGAGGACCCATATCTAGGGCGCTCAGACTACAACATCTCAAGTCCTGGTATATTAGGCTTTCGAGCAGTAAAATGTTCAAGGATATTACTTTACATACAATATATACGACGAGAAATAAATTGCAGTGCGTTTCGGAGGCGATGCACATAGAATCGGTACCGGGAAGTGAAGCCGTGGAGGGTCGAACCTTGAAGCTTGAAGCTTGTAGAGTCAATTGAGCGAACATCAAAAGTCTTCGTCTAGCAAACTATACAGCATCAGCCTGGCACTACAGAAAGCGACACAAAAGATCGGCGCACAATCGTCCACTTCCATCACCGAGTCTCCTAGGAGGGGCCGATGATGACGATCTCGGGAAATACTCCCCCACGCGCGCCATTCCGTACTCGGACGTCCGCCGGTCGATAAAGTTTGTTCTCGCCCGGGGCGAGATCATGTCCATGAAGTCGAATGGGTTCTCCACGCCATAGTATGCTTGGGTGTTTCCCAGGGACGCGAGCAGGCGGTCGGCGACGAATTCAATGTATTGGCACATGAGCTGGGTGTTCATGCCAATGAGTGACACGGCAAGGGCGTCTTGGAGGGTGTGTCGGTCGTGAGTAATCAAGTATGCGGGCACGTAGAGGGAAAGGAACGGCACACTAGGGACATACCAATCAAAAACTCTTTCTCGATCTCGACTGCCTCGGTAATGATGCGCTCAATGACGTCGGGGTGTGGCCTACGCCTCAGATGCCCGAGCAGGAGAAACACAAAGTCGGTGTGCATATCCACGTCACGGCTAATGAGCTCGCAGGCGAGAGCGAGACCGGGCATGAGCCCACGTCTCTTGAGCCAGGATATCGCTGCGAACGAGCTAGAGAAGAAGATGCCCTTGACGGCAGCGAACGCGACGAGCCTCTCAGCAAAGGTCGATTCGCAGTGGCCTGTACCCGAGATCCACTTGAGTGCCCACTTTACCTTGCGCTGGGAGCACGGGGTGGTCTCGATGGCGTCAAACAGGCGCTGGCGTTCCCCCGGATCCCTGACGTATGCCTCGATCAAGAGGGAGTACGTTTCCGAGTGGACATTCTCCATCATGATCTGGAAGCCGTAAAACGAGCGCGCTTCGGCGACCTGGACTTCACTCGAGAACCGCTTGACGAGGTTTTCGTTGACGAGATCGTCAGAGGCGGCGAAGAAGGCGAGAACATGGGAGACGAAGTGGCGTTCGTTGGCGGTGAGACGGTCTGTCCACTCGCGGACGTCGTTGGAGGGGTCTATTTCCTCTGCGGTCCAGAAGCAAGTTTCGGCCTTCTTGTACATTTCCCATATCTACTAGCATGGTCAAGGGTAGTGGAAAGTATGGAGTGACTCGGACGAGCGTACCTCGTGATATTGTATGGGAAACAGTACGAATCGACGGCTGGAGGGCTTTAAAAGAGGCTCCTCGCCTGCCGAACGAACGCGTAAGCAGATGACAACGTAGGTAGAGCTAGAACACGTACATTCCGGGAGATCAACCTCGCCCACAAACCTGCTATGAAGGTCGTGATATCCTGCTCCAGAGTCCTCCGCAGATCCAGGGGAAGGTGGTCTCATATTATTGCAGGAGTCATCGTTACAATCTCGGTGGGATGAACCTAGTGACAAGGACGCGACACTGTCTTCGATCGAACTAGACCTTGTCATCAAAGAACGGGTCGATGGTCAGAAACAAAGCATGAATAACTTAGGGGTTTGTCAGGGGCACTCACACAAAACCGGCTAAACTTCGGCGTAACCTCCTCGCTCTCACACCCGTCGCACACTACCACCAGCCATGTCTCCAACCTCTTGCTCCGCTCTCCGCACCTCATGTAAGAGATATTAACCACCGGCGGAACTTTTTTTACCAAAGCCTCACAACACAAACCCGCAGCAACACAACTGTTCAAGTTGCAGCTTCTGGGAAGCGGGATGCAGAGTTCAAGTGGAGACTAATTGATCGACTGACGTAGCCTGTCAAAAGTCTTGATTGTCGCATGTGCATGATCACAACACTGTCTTAATAGGCAGTGAGCAAGGTAAATGATCCCGTCGGAGATCGATGACAATGTACATTCGAAGATCCACCCTGGAACAAAATTACACCACCGTCAAATATCAGTGGCATTTTGTTTCAATAATTTGTGGACTTCAGTCGGTATGCTCAACCCTGAGTTCAGGACAACATAGCGTACGTCTCCACTTGTACCATTATAAAGGTTCTCAAATTTGAATCCATCCGGGGCCAGCCTACATTTACTTATAATACACTGCATGACAGATTCCGGACATTCCTGTCTTCCGTTAGCAAAACACTAACTGGCCAACAAATTGCATCATGTTCAACGTTACAGTAACCGCCATCATTTACGTTTGCGTCGGACAATTCAAACCAAACATAGAAATCCAATGCAAAGTCCATTAAGTCAAGAGGTAGCCACAACCCGATCCCAAAGTAAACATCACCACGAACTAATCAATCACTAATTTAAGAGAGGATGTTGATGGGGGAGCAGCCAACGTTGACAAGACCGTTCTAACCATTTCATTCAGATGAAATGTCTCGCTAGGATCAAGTTGTTAACACTCACAAAGTGGTTGTTCTCGCAGCAAACAGGCTGCTGCTTGCAGTTAGCACCAACTCCCGCGATGCCGGTGCAGCCCAATCCAATCATAGCATCAACCTCGGCGACGACACTTCCAACCAAGGCACCAATGCCCTGCGAGTGGATCTCGTCCTGGATCGCTGGCGAGTTGTACTAGAAGATATCGTAGGTTAAGTTCAACTTCGACGCAGAAATTAGGACAAGACACGTACGCTGCCAACCTTGTTGCAGCAGTTGGGCGAGCCGGTGTTGCACTGCGAGTCGGCAACGACGAGGACAGCGAGGGGAAGGAGAGCAAAGATACGAGCGAACATGTCGATGAAAGACAGACGATGGAGTGATGCTAGAGAGAGTGAACGAGTGATGTATGTAGCTGAGCAGCTTGGTGGATTATTATTTTATGGCACTGGCTGCCTCTTTATATACCCTGGAGAGGAGCCCTAACCCGTTCTGGATTGATGAATTCACGGCTCTACATACGCGGTGACCCAGTGGTCTGGCCGCAACTTCTCCGTAGCCGACGACACCTTGCGTTCGTACGTCAGTCCTAGCCAAAATTTACCGTCGGTAGAAATGTTTGAACGCCGCGCCGCGGCGGATCACGACTCGGGTCGAGTTTTGCTAAACGACGACTCGGAGAATCTAGACTTGGAATCTCAGGGTCAACGACCGAGGATCTCGCAAACTTTTTGGCCAGTGCCAGTGGTTATATGCTTAATGATGAATGAAAAAATGCCCACCAACTGAGATAATTGATTACTAGCAGGTCCGAAATATGTAGACAACGAAAAGTAGCTAGTATGTAATAGCCTCAGTGAAGTAAGTATGTACATGAATAATATCAGTGCATAATCGAAATTTTAGACGTGTCCAAGAATTTCAAACGATGTCATGAAGGGCTTGGTAAAGTTAAGTATGTGACAACCGGGAGAGTTCACGTAAAATTGGAACATGAAACCGAACATGCAAGCCTTCGACTTCATGTGCCAAGTGAGTTACACCTCGTCTACAATTCTTCAAAAAGGATAATCGATCAAGTGAGATCCCAGTGACTCTACCACCCGTCCGAACGTTCACTGAGAAAGAGAGCAGTGAATGCTCATCTGTTGACCGTCCTAAGAGAGCCGAGTTCAGCGATCACGGGACAATTTCCAAAGGAAGCGATAGGAGACGATACACACACTACCGGTCAAGTCCTGCGTGCAGCAGAGAGCCTTCTGAGTGCACACGGCAGTGCTGTCGATGTCATGGCAGTCAATGCCGACGAAGGTATCAGTCTGATCACCCTGAACACCAGAGACAAGGTCACCACGTCCGATGTTCTGGAGAGCCTGCTTCACGTTGTTGTCGGTGCCCTACGTGAACCGCCAGGTAACCGTCAGTTCCCGCACTTCATTTGAAATAGCATCAGAAACTTACCTGGAGTGTGCTGGCGCAGCAGGTGCGATGATGCCCAGTGGGGCACTGCGCGACAACAGCAGACACGAACAGAACAAAGGGGAGAAGAACAGAGACGCGAGCGAACATTATGGCGATGGAGAGAAGAAGAGTAAGTAGATGTCTGACTTGAAGCGGATGAGAGATGTGTTGTGAGTGATTGACCTGCCTTCCAAGCTCGCTTTCTGTGTTCTTTTATACCTGAAGAGTCAGACCGTCGCCTCCAAGTGTTTCAAGCTCCAAGCTTGACGAACGACTGCGCCGCAGCCAGAGGAATACTTTCACCTCGCTTGTGATGTGGAAACAGGAGTTAAATGGCGGTTGCTGGGCCAGCACCGAGTCTCCTGACGTTCCATACTACCACCGAACGGCAAAACCTTCTGGTTGACGAGTCTCATCCAATCACAGGCCTCGAATGCTAATGAAAAAGGAGATTAAGGAACCCATCAAATAGTGAAACCGCAGCCCATTCTAATGCCAAGTTACCTCGAGACTCGGGATGAAACGGGCTGAGCGGCACTACCTGCGGATTTAAATGAGGTGACAGACACGCAGTTCGGTGAGACGAACCCGTCCTTCGCTACATATGTAAGTACCAACCCACCACCGTGCAAGCGACACTTTACAGCAGTAGTCGTAACAGACTGGGCGAGACACTATCATGCGTGTATTTGTCAGTTGCCTCTGTGCCAGTAGAAGAATGAGGGGAATACGATTATACTCAAATATTCACAGAGAATGCGTCTCAGAATCCATAGTCAACTCGGCCATGCTGATTTGTGGCAAGAGGGAATAAGCCTTGGGCACTCAAAATGTTGAATGGGCGGCTCGGGTGCACCGTGCCACGCGTCACTGAATGTGCAAGTTGATCCGCTCGTACAATATTGGGGCAGAGTTTGCCTCGGATTCGAGTTGCGCGTCTGATATGAACGAATCAGTGTGATTGACTTCCTACTTCGAGACTTGCAGCCTGTTTCGTTGAATTGGCCTTCGCGCGCATGCAGGGAGTGACGAGGATAGTAGATTTCGCAGTCTCGCAGAAGACATCAACTCACCTAATCCTCGATGCTCAGACAAGACGTCGTAAGCACAACTCACTCTGAGCCTGTAACACCCTTCTAGCCCACATTTGATAGCACCTGATGGAACTGCAGTCAGAGAGAGGAATAAGAAACATACTCCTGGGTTGGTCGTTCCCCATGGGTCACAGTTTCAGTGTCCAGTTCGATGCGTTCGCAACCTCGGACACGTCCGAAATTGCTTGTCATTCTTCGCCCAGCTTGCATACGTAGGACACTTCTACTCATCGTCATGGTTTTCTATCCGACGCAGCACCAAGTTCAGCGTATGCCTGGCAAGCGGGAAAAATGCGGATTAAAAGAGGAGGAGAGCGACATTAGCATCGTCGGGCTGCAATTAGTTGTAGCCTGATCCCTAGTCAGGAACGGGTATGCACTATGTGCGACTCAGTGGGTAGCGAGGACGGGGCCATGCGCGCGAACGAGGGCGGTCGTGAGTGAGTATCTGCGCGTGCGCGTCGCGAGTAAGGGCCATGGCGACAGCGGAAGGGCAAGAGGGCGAGGGCGAGGGCAACGTCGTGAGGATCAGGGCGGGAGAGGGCGAGCGGACGTACAGATCCTGAATTTGGTACCCGCGACCGACGAGTCGACGACCGAATTGAGCGGGACGGCCTTGGATAAGCATATCCTTCTTTTTGCAAGGGTAGATGGCAGAGGGACACGCACGGTGTATGTAAAGTAGAGACCGGTTGCCTAGCTGACCTGGGTGATCACAGTATGTATTGAGCCAGTTTTCAAGTGGGAGGTCGATCGCCCGTGGTGCTAATCGACGTGACGGCCAGGTTTTGCGTGGAAAGTCGTGCGACAGAGAAACGGGAGGTGAATCTTGGTGAATCCTATGCCGCATGGTGTATTCTATACCAAGCATGCCATATGTGAACAAGAGAATCGACAGAAAACGTTCGGTGTCACCTTTTGGAATGGAGAACGACATCGCGAGTGTCTTGGTACTGCAGCGGTCGTCAATGTTGTATGCGCAGGAAGAAACATTCGAGGATGAACACAGAAGAACGTGCAGTGGACTCGGAGCATCGTCATCGAATCGGGACATTGCGTTTTCGTAGGTGCAAATTGCGCCATCGTCTCATAGAATGGTATTTTGGCTGTACGACTTCCCCAAATTTCCCGATCTGAAGCACGCAGCGCAACAGTCACGAGAACTGTCAAGCAGGGTGAGCGAATCTGCCGATTTAAGCATTACCAGTCCGCGACGAGACGATGCTCAGATCTCAGATGTGCACTAGAGCAGACCTCGATCAAGTAGTGATTTGCATTGAAGACACTTGCTTGACCAAAGCGAGTCCCCGCGGCTCGTCACCAATCCACCAGTGACGATGAGATGATCAGTTGGACAGATCTGACTGGAAAGCCGCTTCGCTGCGAGTTAGATTTTTGCTGTTATGACCTCGTGTTTACCTTTCAGCAGTGGCAGATTCCCCTCGAGGCCCATCCTTCACGTCGTCTTCACGGTCTGTGGGGAACACGAGGGACCGGATGTGAGGTGGGGAAACTGGTACAGGCGCTTACGGTGATGGTCTTTTTCGAATGCCCCTGCACGTAAGCCTGCAAGCTGAACGCGAACGGTTAAGAGATTACGGAGAAAGTTTCGTGACAGGCTGCGACACACTGGCACGACATGACGTCGTCACCTGGAATGGCAAGATTCCGCCAACAGGTGATTGACCCGATAGAAAGCTCGGAACACCGCGAAGGTCAACCCGGGCACTGATAGACAGTTTTGTTCGCCTCGAATGCGGAATCGGTGACCAAAACGAGCAGGACCCGTGACGAGGTCCGATAAGGTGATAGACTTTTTGGTTCAATCTGGTGCCTTGAGTAAGATTTTCAAGAACAAGCGGGGATAATACTTAGTATTAATACCCTGAGTACATACAGATCTCGCGAATGCATGATAAGATGTTGGAAGAACCAAGAAGGACACCGTATCGTACTTACTGTTGAATGAAGTGGTCCAATGATTCCTCCAGCGCCAGTCAGCGATAGACTCACGACATCACAGATACGAGAGTCGGCAAAGAGACCTGAAAGAAGGACCGACTGTTTTCTAAGGGTCCGCAGGTTACGGGTGACTAGCAAAGAGACGGAGCACATAGCTTATGTAATCTAAAAGTGTAGTAAGTACCAGTAAGTTCAAAGTTGTTCAAATCTGATACTTTAAGATATCTACTCATCTGCGCCTCAGTGTCCTACTCCAACTTTCAAGATGCGCTGTCATGACACTGTTACCGTGGATTCTGTGCACTCGACCATTGGACTGCTTTCGACCTCTTTGGTGCCATTGAGTGTGTTGGGCGTTGCAACAATCAGCAAGCTGAGTTTATCGGTTTGCTGGCAAACTTCTACTACCACTTTTTTGGGCACTCTTTCCTGTCTGATCCAGACTCATTCAGTGACCGAGGCACTGTTCTTGTGAACAACATCGTCAACGTCGGCCACGCGCACCTTCAAGCAATGCGAACGGGCATAATCTTGGGTAATTTACAAACGAAATCCAGAATTTCGGGTATCTCTTTTCATCGATGCACTTGGGCTGATAATCGTTCACCCACAAAGCCAAAACACCCTGAGCCTTCAAGTTCACTTGTCGTCCAGTTACGTTTATACAGTGTGTATTTTTTACTGGCTCCGCAACTGGTGTTCAACTTGATTTGGGATTCACCTGCCAGTAGCCCGCATGCTTTCCCGGTGGAGCCTCGGTGTTCGACAGCCGTTCAGGGTTCAGGCCCAGGCTGTGTCAGTGACGCCAGGCTCGGATGAACTTGAATGCAGCATTATACATACTACGTACGTCGTTCCTGGTCTATTCTTCAAGTTGTTACTTTATTAATTTAAGAATCCCTCAAAGTCCACCTGACGCTTAGCACTGGCAAGCCTGTCAGTGACCGCGTCACTGATTGATCTGAAGTCACTTGACAACAAGTATGATCCGGCGGTTGCACCGTTTTTTTCCGGTATACATAGTACCACAAACGAACTCCAGGGTGCCAGGTGTTGAGGAGATACAAGTTGACCGAACTGAGTCGCATAAAGAGTTAGTGTGCGGTTCCCTTCATTGCAAGCGAAGGCACACCGGCGTTTGTTTGCACCATGTATACGTACGTATGTATTTTAAATCGCCAATTTGGGGCGTGGCTCTCTTCATTGAACCAACTTTTCAGAAGAGTCCGACCATTTCATCCGAAGAAGTTCCGCCTGTCAAGCTGGCACTGAGTGTGGCACAGTGCGCCGGGTCGTCGGCAATGGATCAACGTAACATTATTATTAGTCATAGCTTGGCAGCCTATCATGCCCGCAGCCCCTGCCGCGCTAGCATCGTACTGTACCCACCCGATCGATTCGTCTGTCACGTGTCACACCGGCCCCAGAATGACGAATTTTTTTCGTCGGTCATGCGTCACAGGCCCGACTGACGAATTAGGAAGATGCAGCCAATCAGAGCATAGAGCGACTCAGATTAGAGTCTCTACGACTCGGTTTCATTGCGGTTATAACTACTAAAGCTTTCTGATACTGACACTCAGTGCAGGTCAATTGATTGATCACTCATCGTGACTCAACCAAAAATGGTGGGAATAAAGTGTGTTCACCTTGCGTTTGCGCTTCCCACGCCCCAGGTCTTCTTCAACATCTCTTGCAATCACGTCCCCAGGCTCCCCTCCACTGAATTCCAACGACTCGGCCTCCCCAGTAGCCACAAGACCATCAGAATGGTTCGCAAGAGCCTCTGTGACAGTGGAATTGCCACGGGCTGACAACTTGAAGATCTCGGCTGCAACTTGATGGATTGGAACAGCGCTGTCATCTTCCACCAGTGTTTCAAGTCCTGGAGCATTGCTCTGATCCTCGAGGGCAGCTGCTTCCTGGTTTTCCAGTGCGTGTTGCCGTCCTTCCTCAAGTTCTTTCCAGAAAGCAACATTTGTGCTTTTCAACTGACGCAACATGTCTCGGGTAGCATAGGATGTCAAGCTTCCATATGAAAGGTTGAGCCCGTGCACACCTGCCAACTCAAAGGCCTGCAACAAATAGGCTCGGTAAGCATTGATATTACATTTCGTGACCATTCCCTACCTTGTTGACAATATCTGGTTTGTTCACAGCCTTGTATGCATCCCAAATCCATTTCACGCTCAAGTCCCGCAGCAGTCCGCGCCGCTTGCCAAAGACCAACTCCGTCGCTCCACTCTCGATCTGTGCTGTCATCATCTTGACAACGTCCTCGTGGTAAGATCGTTTCAACGCATGCTTGAAAACTCGCTGAATCCCTACGTCACAAGGCTGCAAGACTCCCGTGCAACCTCCTGGTACAAACTGGACAATGATGGAAGGGTGGGATTTTTTTATCCATGACTGGAACTTCTGGGAGCGGTGTACTGACCAAACGTCAATTTGCCAGATTGCTTTTTGTGACGGAGGAAGTCCTAGAGCTTTTTTTTTGGCATCGAAGTAGGGCGCAATGAGATTGTCGACAAGGGATTGCATGGTCTCTTGCGTGGACCAGTAAGTGTCCGTTTTTGAACATTCAATCAGGAAGCCATGGCTGATGCATTCGTTGTAGCATGCCGCCGTAACTCGAGGACATGATTTTGTGGTTGCGCCCTGATAAATTAGCTGTAGGGGCAACAATTCTCCTGAGCATGATACTGAGACGACTGCTGTGAATGCGCGCTTCTCGTCCTCGCCAATTGTTGCCACTTGTTTGGCCCCACGTTTCGTCCAGGTGAGATTTGAACCTTGCGCATACACGACTTGTGTCTGATCTGTGTTAACATACAATGCTGCAGGGACGTCCTCTTCTTTCACTACAAATGCCATTCGAAGGATGGCTTTCTTGCAAATCTCCTCCCATTGGTCCGGGAGCTTATGAGCTGCGCGAGTGGCTTTCCGTTCCGACCAACCTAGTGTGATATTAAGCCATTTGTGCAGAAAATGGTCTGAGCATCGGAAAGATGATCCATCCGAAGCCTGGACATCGAAGATCTCCGGTGCCATGTCCATCAGTATGGCAATGACAATTCCTCTTATCGTCACCAAGGTGAGTGGCACGGATCCACTGCGCAGTGCATTCAATCGATCGATGATCGCCTTCTCAGCATAAGGAAAACGTGCCTGCTAGTGGGTAAGGGACCATACCAGCAAATAAAGTGATAAGATCTCACGAAGATGCCACGCCGTCCGCCCTTGTTTGCCAAACCAGGATCATTGCCCTCGCTAGCCATTTTCAGTGCCCGTGCTGACCATTTTGGTTTGTCTCCTGTACGGTCAATCCAACCATCCACAGTGGTGCGCGACAGTCCTGCAAAGGTAACAGGATCCTGCCGCTTCAGCAATGACACGATCTGTGTACTGCTCATTTTCCACCCAACGGAAGGATGTCGCGCCGCATTGACAATTTGATTCCAAAGGAAAGGTGAGTGCCAGTTGTGGTAAGTTGCGTCACGGTGTTGTGTCTTCTTACGGCCTTGGGGATGTTTCTTTGTCAGGCGTTGTTTCTCTTTGAAGGCTCGGTGTGGACGTGAGAGTTCGGCAATTGATGATTCAGACATGGTCAGGTTGTGAGTCATCATGTCTCCTAGTAGTGATGTGCTTGAATGCCGCTGCAGTGACCTACGCTTCGTCCCTCCAGGTGATCTGATTCCCGAAGAGATTTCGGCCGCATAAACTCGTTGGCGATGTTTGCACTGCCTTGCATTGTTCTTCTCGCGTCTCTCACGCTGGTGACGCTCGGTCTCCATCTTGTGCATCCATTCATAGTCTTCGAGGCTTTCATCAATCATGGCGTCAACCCTCTTGGAACGTGCTCGAGACTCTTCTGGTGAACATTTTGTAAACCATTTCATTAGCCCTTTTGATTGCCCCTCAGCCTGGTTTACGAGTGCGACGTGAATAGCTGACTTAATGCTGATCTTTGAAGTTGGTGGTTGTCCAGGGATAGATGATAGAGGTGCTGGGGAAGGTGCCGGGCATGATTGCTTATGTACCAGGTAAGGTTGATCTTCTTCCAAGTCCGCGTCTTTGTCTGAGCTGAGGCTTTCTTGTCTTGATCCTTCAGTAATGTTATCCATCACGGCCTGGGACCCTTCCGCAAGAACATCAAACCCTTCGGTGACATCACCAACCCCTTCGACGAGTCGGTCGACGACAACATTACCAGCCCATTCAGCAATGTCACCAGTCTCTTCGGAGTCAGCGACTCGGATGTCACCGGTCTCTTCGGTGATGTCACTATGATAGGTCACGGTTGGTATCTACATACAAAGGTGAGTGATTTGTGTAATAATGAAAGGAGAGAGCATACATGATCGAGATGACGCCTTCCGATGTCTAGGAAAATTTTCAATCTCTCGTCGTCCACACGTTGCACATCCATAAGTGGGTATGTGTCGGGTATGTAGAAGTGTGCGAGTGCATTAAATGCAAGCATTCCACAGGAGAATGAGTCGTTTTGGGGAGAGATTGCAAGTTTGCCAAGTGTAAACTGAGTGCCAGCGTGATATTGAGTCCACCACTGAATGATGGTGGCAAACTCTATGTCCGGTTTACCCCCAAGTGAGTCACTGTACAAAATGACCTTTTTGGTGAAGTCGATGACTGTAGCAACCCAGTGATTGCCATGGACATTTGTTATGAAGCCTATGCTAGTTCGTTGACCCTCTTGGAGTGCCTCACCCAAGTAGCGTGCGCGGATGAATGAAGTTGAGTCCTGGTACTGCATTTCTCCAGCCTCGAAGGCTGATTTCAAGTAGCTGTAGAAATATGGACCTTCGATGTTGACCTCGATACTGCCCTTTCTCCGATGGATACCACTTCGTAGCAAGTCTAGCATTTGTGATTCATGCACGTCGGACAGCCAATCCCGTGTCATGTATGCCGCTAGGTGGGTGATTGCATCATGGGTTTCAAATCCGAGCACAAAGCCTGACCATGGTAACATTCCCAATAGCATGTAGGCTTGGTGAACAAGCTTTTGGCTGTCGTCACTGTGAGCACTGCCTCTCCTGATTTGACTATGGCTCTGAAGAACCCTCTCAGCATCCATCCAAGGTTGGAACTTGGCGGACAGTGTTTTGCAAGTGGGAGACTTCGGCCCAGTACGTGATTGTCCAAAGTGGAAGACGGTAAGTGACTGCAATGTTGACAAGATGGATGCACTGAATAGATAATTTTGAGTCGGTAGATTTGGCCTGTTGTGCTGCATAGAGGAGAAGAATATTGATGATCATCAGCAAACTAACCCTACCCTTTACAGGGCTGCACAGACTTGTACACAATCACAGGCCTCACAGAAAGGTACCTAGTATTACAGAGCCATGTATGTTTGTGCAGGCTAATTACTAACCTGCTAACCACTGCCAGACTCAGACTTGCTGCATAGTTTTGTGAATCTCAGCCGAATTGTAGATACTTAATCCCCCACAGTCATTGACAGAGCTGCCAAATGGACACAAAACCGGTAATGATATTGCAAATGATAACGACTCGGCACAACTCGGCCCCTAACACCGTGACGGCAAGATAACAAAGAACTCGGCCCGACAACCCCGTCACGAAAATGACAAACCGGAACAACTCGGAACAACTTGGAAGAAGATAAAACAATAAAACAATTTCACGATCAAAATCGCCGCCTAGTCGAGCACTACCTGAAAGTCTTCCTCGTCAGCCGTTGCCATCTTGTCACCACCAAATGAAGCACTATAAAATAAATTAGTAGCGATAGAACGTAGGAGTAGGAATGAAATGCCGTATGGATTTGACTTACCTCCCGACAGTGGCCCAGCTTCTTCTGAGCTCTCGGGTCATTGCAGCGTGCTTAGCGTTGCTGTCAATCTGGGCTTGCATGCTCACGAACTGCTTGAAGACTTTTGAATAGACGACGTATTCGAACTGACGATCTTGTCGGACGCCCGTTATCACGTACTCGTCGATAGCGGCCCGTAACTGGAAAATAGCGGATGAGTATATTGTTTAAAAATCATTGCGGACTGACCGCTGTCGCTGCAAGGCAGACGACGTGCTTCGGGACCTCCCGCGCGAAGATTTCTGGGAACAGATTACTGAGTGAAGTGGGTCCCGTGTAGAAAAACTCGACAATCAATCCAGCTAGAGCTGGAGCTGCCATATTCTTAGTGGTTCCCTAAAGAAAAAGTTAATCGAATGCTTTATGAAACGAGTCAATACGAACATCGTCCGCGACGCCGTCTCTCACGAACTTCGCGCCGCGGATCAGTTCCTCGGCGCTCGCTAAATTCTCCTCGGGCGTTTGAGGGCCACCTAAAGGATAGTGCCGGGTAACATATTCACGAGCTTTGGCTTTGAGGGTCGACCGCCAGGACATGAGCGCCTCCCAAAGCTACAAGACGCATCAGTACGTGTAATGAGAACACAACGAACTTACTAAAACGCCAAGATCTTTGCGGTAATGTGGCCAATATCCTGGCTATCATCAGCCCACCGGCCCATTTATCAATGGGAAATAAGACGTACCGAGAGGGATGAATACGCCCTGATCCTCGCGTTCAGCGATCGCTTCAGTGACGTAGTCGCAACTCCTCTCGTCTACGAACCAAGCTCTGTTTGGGAAGGGATCAGTAGCCGCACCGCACTGCGCAAATTGTTTCGCTCGTTCGATAATTTCGCGGAATTTGTATGGATACGACCGCAATTTCGTGGCGGCACCAGTAAGTTCACCTGGGGGAACCGATAATTCAGAAGGAGTTTCCATGGGGCCTGCCGTATCATCTTCGACCATTGGCGTGTCTCGGGGTGGCCCAGGTTGTTGCTGTTCACGGATGTCGCGCAGGAGTTCGGGATCCGGAGCACGAGGAAAACGATTTCGACGGTGATGTTCTTCGACAACATCCGTTTGGGTGTGCAACTCTTCGGCGAGCAACGCTGGGTCTTGAGAAATGAATTAGCTACACGTTATTGGAAAAAGATCGCTTACCGATTGGAATGGAGTCTCGTTGCTGTTGTGATTGCTGATCTGCCGACGGAGTGGGTAAGCATACAATCAGAATGATAAACGACTAAATGCGCACCATTCTGAGATCGGTGGTTTCGCAAAAAATCCTCAGCTGCTCTATCTTCTTCATCGGAAGACACCTCGTCGATAATACGGTTATGCTGCATAATCAAGTATCAGATAGAAACGATGTCGAGGGGGAAAGTTGCGGTCAAGACTTACCGTGCCACCGCCAGGCTGTGGTCGCTGGGTATTTTCAAACGTAAAGTCGTTGGCTGGCGCATCCGGTGCAGGTCCATAGCGATGTTGCGATAAGTAGTGTTGCTCTTCTTCAGAAGTATAACCGAACTCTTGCATTGTACTGAGCGAACGTCTCTGGAAACTTGAAGCCGTACCAGCGGAGGCAGTGCGAGAGCCTGGAGGGATCAATCTGCTACGAGAACTCGGAGGAGCAACAGAGCCTCCCCGAGATCCAGGGATGGCAGAGCCGCCACGAGGTCCAGGGATGGCAGGGCCGCCACGAGGTCCAGGAGCGACGGAGACTCCACGAGACGTAGGAACGACGGAAACTCCACGAGACGTAGGAACGGCGGAGATCCCACGGGACGTAGGAACGACGGAGACTCCACGAGACGTAGGAGCAACGGAGACTCCACGAGACGGTGGATTCTCGTCTCGTCCATAATGCTTCTCGGAGTCTGGAGGACGAAAGCCATAACGAGAGCCTTGAATGGCTACTTGATACACAGGTGGCGGCGCTCTGTCTAGGTCTGCAGACACCTGAGATGGCTTGCTTCGTCATCGACACTCGGACCCATGAGAACGTGAATTTTAACGTACCTGCTCAAGCCCTGATTGATCTTCATGAGCCTGTAACTTGGTGCGGAGCCTTGGTCTTGGTTTTGGCTTCGCCGGCGCCATAGGATTCACTGGTTCGTCAACGGTAGCCGTTTCTAGTCGGGCTGCATGTGTGGTTTTTGAAGCGGCAGTCGGTTCGTTCAGGGCACGATCGATATTCTCGAGTTGCGCGAGTTGCCCACCGTGCCCTTTATTCGCCCTGGAGGAACGACGTGGAGGATTGGCACCACCGTCGCCTACAACGATTTAGCGAACCTCACGAGCACTAGAAATTACATACCTCGAGTGCTGAGACTCCGATCATCGTTCACCGTGACCGTCCTTGGTTTTTTGCGACCATCCTGACCTACCCCTGCGAATACATCTTCAGACTGGGGCAACCGTTTCCGTGGACCGTTTCCAGCCATCTGTGTAGAGGGAATGATATCAGAAAGAGAGGCAAGAACGAAACGGCTCCAGGACTATTTTACCAATTAAATATTGCCCCAGCCGACGCTTGGACGTGAGAGTTCACGTGTTCTGAGTCATGTTTTGGAAAGACTAATCGCCTAGCAGATTGATGACTCGAGGTCGCTTGCAGGTGGTTACTAGTACGTATACAAAGAGGCTGGCGCGCAGCGCACTGTTTTACATAACAAACATTAACAACAAACAAAACGGTAAGACACAAGACACGGATAATAAATAACAAACGAGACTGTACGGTAGACACAAGATAAAGGTAGAATCCAACGATGGTTTGGTTGTGTATTAGTAGCGCCGACGAACAGACCGACGGGTCGACGACTCGGCTTCCGGGTCATCGTAGTATCCTCCTGTCACGAAACAGGGCAAGCGCTTACGTTTCTTGCCTGTGGCCGGGCGCGTCCTCAAGAGACCGTACCCGTACGGATCCTTTCCAGGCGACCAATCCGGTACCTCTTCAACCGTGCCGAAGCCCTCTATCAAGATATCTCTGACGATTTTGTAATTATGCTTGGCGTCAGTCGCAGACCATGTAGTCCCCAGCGCAGTGAGCAGTTTTTCGACGGTTGGAATGAGGGGCCGAAAGAACATCGTAAAGTCTGCGGTTACGATATTTGGGTTGGTTCGAATCCCAATTTTATGCAGACCAAGGTTCACGGCGTCATTGGCACTGCACACCGAAGCCCAGGCTTTCAGGATGGTGTCGGTGGCGTGCTTATCCTGGCGAAGTGTTTTTGGGCCAGCGTAAAGGACGCAGATCCAAATAAGGACGTATATAAGCGACTCTATGTCGTCGTTGGCGGAGTGGGTGATATCCGGTGCTTTGTAACGAACGAGGATGTTGGCTGACATGAAGGGTATTGTCCCCTGACCAAAGATGATAAATACGGGATGTAGATTGAGGGAGTAATGCTTACCGTGCGGGCACCAGTATCCACGGGCTTGGATTTACCAGGTTGAATAGTTGTAGCGTAATCGAAATCGACGAGAATACCACGGCACAACTTGCCAGCGTGGATCTTTTCGCGCCTTTCTTGTTCCCACCGACCGAGTTTTTGAACGTGCGTCTCCTCTTCTACCACCGCGTTTTCGTCGACGGGAAGTTCGTCGTTTGCGGGGATTGCACCACTAGCTTCAACCCCACCATCATTCTGCACGTGTGTCTCCTCTTCCACCTTATTCGCAAGAGCACTGGGATTATACATCATGCCGTTGTTGAGGCTGACGTCGCGGTGGAGAATGTGATATTCTTCGACGAGCGTCTCGTGGACTGAAATGATCTTAGAAGGGGGGCAGGGAAACTGGACGCTGGACGTACCATCAAGGATGTCGATCAGAACGCTGAGGAGTTCTTTGATGGATGTGAAATCGGTCAGGGGAATGGCGACCGGTTGCATAACGAGCCGACGGTGGACCCGAACCTCATTGTCAGAAGATAGGAAAGACGAGCGGCGAGTCCTCGTCCGATCCTGCACGCCTTGGATCTCAACAGTCCACGCGTCGACAAGGCTAGGAACACCCTCGACATTCTTGATTTTCTTGAGTATGTCTTCCTCGCGGGACTCCCGGCCCTCGTGGGTCCATGCATCTTTGACCACGTAGTCCCGATCATTGCGCGTGACGTGCCAGCACGATGTCGCCCGGCCGCAGATTAAAAATCCGTAGAAGATTTTGCGAAGGATTCTATACGCGTCGTCTCTCACCATGATTACGCCAGGATTGGATTTCGGATTCGATAAGAGGCGAGGAGTTGGGGTAGAATATGTCAAAGTAATGTCGTATCCGATCTGTTCAGGGTTACCGAAAGCGAGTAAGGAAAGCATGCGCAGCAAAATTCGGGGGGATCGGTGGATGTCGTAGCCACGAGAATGAACGACTCCGGCGCGGTCGAACATATGGACGCGAAACTCTTGCTTTGCGATCGACAGTGCAAAGAGGAACCGTCGTCCAGGTTGGGAGGCAAAGAGTGCATATGCCTTGCGCATAATGGCATTGCACACATCCCTCACCCCAGTAGAGTCTCGGTAAGCGCTTGATGTGAGCTCTAGGAAAGAGATCACCCCGTCCCACGAAAAGTCTTGCTGAGGTCCGATAGCTGAACGTTTCTCCCGCAGGATCAGGTCGGGCTTCAATGCCATCATATTGTCCTGGATGGGCTTGCACGACGTCTCCGACGACCAAAATCGTTTGGCCACAAAACGACCGCCCGGAGCTGACCCGCATTGACTAGGGTCAAGGGCCATTAAGGCCTCTATGACCTTGTTCAACCAGTGCGCAGTGCGCTCTTCCTCGGTACCGGCTTTGGGTAAGAATGTCCCTTCGATGGTCTCCTCCTCCTCGGTCCCGGGGATGACTCTGTTGATAGACTCGCGTCTGGAGCGAGAACTCCGAGACTGCGATGAGCCGGTGGACGCAGATTGCACCCTCAGAATATGCGGTATGTTTTTTGCGTCCCAGTGATCGCCGTGATAAAGAACTTGATTTTGATATTCTAGCGACGTGATCTTCAGTGGAGCGCCGGGCGGTGCTTGCGGGAGGTTATCCGTGGAGGGTGATAACTGATCGCATTGGACCAGGATATAGTGAGAGTCGTGGGTGAGTGGGTCTTCAACAATGGTGGCATCGTCCAGTTCAACTAGGAGATCTTCGTTTACGTCTTGTGCGTGTAAAATTTTTCCCGTGATGGGAATAGAAGTGGATCTGAGCTTCAGAGGTGTGTTTTGAGTTGCTGCATACTGCAGATGCATGTGCAGACTGGGGTCCATGGTGATGTACTGCCGTCACACCGGGGGCTGGTCTCGACTGTAAATGGCATGCCACGCACTGACCATGTCACAAAAGAGCATCTTAGAAAAGGAACTAATGACACAAGGTGCCCTAGCTACGCTCAGCCACGCAAAACTTGAAAACACGTTTGCCTATTAATAGTCACGGATACTTGAACGCCAAGATTCGACGAAACATTTTTGATCGCTGAGGGCAGTGCTAGTGTTGGTGAGGTAACAATTATTACCTGGCAACTCTCTTCGCCGTCCAATTTCAGTTTCGAGGTAGGGAATATTGCCACGTAATCTCGCACGAATTACAACTCTCGAAACATTGTACGAGATCTCCCTCAACGTATTTCCAGACATTGAACAAGATCATGAGTTCGACATGTCACGTATGTCGTGCACCGCACCACCGTCCTCAGTCTCTGTCTTCACGAGCCGCGTAGGTAATGGAATGGATACAAATGGCGGGGAAGATGAGGAATGATTCTGTAAACGAGATTTGAATATGTTGAACGTTGAGTGGCGGGAGAAGGGCAAGGGGACGGGAACGGGGAGCGATAGCCTATTGACGGAATGGGACGGATAGGACGGGAGAGCAGACGTACGTACCATGTAAAACCTGGCTACAGTGGCCCAGACCCTCGGCCATCTGCAATGCGAAACGCCCTGCCCGGTATGCACAAGTTTCTTCCCCCGAGACTTCCACCACTGCTGCCAGAAATCCCTTGCTTCCTCCAGATCGAACTCGAACCCTAGCCTCTGGAAGCGCGCAAGTAGCGCGAGACCAAGTTCCAGTGCTGTTATGCAATGATCCGGATGATTTTCATTCCGATGTCGTAGAGCATCCTGATACAATCCAATTGGTGAATCTAGGTCAATGTATCGATCGTTGGCTTGGCAGTTGATGAACATCGCATTGGTCAAGTTGAATAGAACGGCTGAGCGATTAGGGTGATCTATGGGGCAAATCTCCTGAACACGCTCGAAAGTCTGGATGGCTGCGTCTAGATCCATTCGGTCCTCCCGCTGACGATAACGCAGTAGAGCCCGATGTCCCTCGTCAGTAAGCTGTTCCAGCACGTTCATTTCGCGTGACTCCGGTAGCTATTGCCATAAGTTCAGAGATTGACCACAGCGCATGAACAATCTGCTTACGTTTGCATCACAAATGCGTCGCTCAGCAATGATCCCAAGGGAAGAAGACAGCAGTAGTAAAATATCACTCTCCTGCCCAATGGAGTCGATGGCTATGAGGAGATGTCAAGGAGTGTGCGGCAGACAAAGGAGTTGCTCACGCTGAAGCTGTTCATTCGGATGATGGAACACTTCTCCTACAGTAGTCTTGAATTGACGGAGCAATTCTCCGTCTCCGAGCCTCGGGCCAAGCTCGAACGATGCGTAGACACTAACGAAATGGAAGATGATTGTTTCGATGGTCTTTGCAGCTATTCAGTAAACGTAGCAGAGATTTGGCAAAGAATGACGCACAAGAGGATCTCTTCATCCCATTCTACGGCGTCCTCCCCTATCGATACGGGTTTGTTCGAAGTTTGTATGATCCTTCCATCGATTTCTACAACGACATGGAAGCCTGCTGGGATCCGACGGAGGCCGCATGCAACATCCGTGGCACGTATGACTGAACAGTTGTGTTTGTGATGAGTCTCCACGGGTACAGCGGTGTTGACGGTGTACACAGACCTTGTTGAACTGGGCGTATACGACTCGTCGATCGATCGAGAGCCTGGGAAAGGCGATGACTAGAAGAGCTTGGAATTCTTGCGCAAGTTGGGATATAGGTACCAGTGTAGCTCGTGAGATGTCATATTTCGACAAACTCTTCCGTTTGGCGTTTGGCGTTTGGCGTATTGACCGGAAGAGCAATCAACGACCGAAGGTATGTCTCTAGAGCAGCCTAAGGGAGATGGCGTTGAGCTTCGGAGTAGGCTTTGTTCTACTACTGTCACTTACTTAGACAGAAGTTGGAATCGCTACGAGTGTTCAGAAATCAGACTGAGAAGGCCAGCGTTGGGACTCGAAGACGAGTTTGACGCAAGTGGTGTGGGTTGGGTATTGGCAGGCAAGGGAGGACGAGAGAGGGTATGCCTATGTGGATGCCACGGGTAACTTAGGGCGAGGACGAGGTGAGCAAGAGTGAGTATCGGCGTACCTGCATGTGCACGTGAGTGCGTGTAGCGGGTAAATCGGGACGAGGACAACGGCATGTCAGGTAGAGGGAGAGAGTGGGCGAGGGCGGGTGCCAAGAGTAAGTGGAATCGAAAGCGGGAAGGGATACGATTTATGCATCACAAACAGGAGGGTGATTGAAGGCGAGCGGGCGTGTATCTTGAGCGACTCGGAGGGCGACGGTGATCAAAGGCAGGTCACGCGCGTTTTGTGATCGCTTCTGCACGCTGCCAGGGGGACGGGGACGGGGACGGGGACTCTGGGGATTGGGACAGTGGGGTGGGCAGACAGGGCGAGGGCGACCGTCGTCGTCATCATGTCGGCGTCTTCGGATGAGGATGGGGAGGTGCGAGGTGGAGGGCGAGGGAAATCGCGATCGCGGAGTGACAGCAATAGCAACGACTGCGCAGCGCACACAATCGTGCGGGTTGCGTGATCGCTTCTGCACGCTGGGGGGACGGGGATAGGGATGGGGCGGGGAACAGACAGGGCGACGGCGACGGCAATGGTTGTCGATGGGGATAGGGAGGGGTTATAGGAATGGGGACAAGGACAGAGAGGGCGAGGGCCGGTCGCCGTCGTGTCGCTGTGGGACAGGGATGGCAAAGGTGATGGCACATGTCGGCGTCTTGGGACGAGGATGGGGCGGGAGGGGGAGACGCGGAGGAGGGCAAGCGTGAGGGCAATCACGAGAATCACAGCGACAGCAGCGACTATGCACGATCGTGCGCGTTGCGTGATCGCTTCCGCACGCTTGGGGGACGGGGATGGAGACAGACAGGGCGACAGCGATAGTATCATCGTCGTGGGATGGGGGGCGTCCTCAACGTGGTTGTTGTCGTCATGGTGGGATGGTGAGGACGAGGGCGAAAGCGAAAGTAGGGATGGTCATTCGTCGTGTCGTTGTCGTTTTCGTTTTTTGTTGTTTTCGTCTCGTTGTGGCCCCCTTCCTCTCCCTTCCCTGGGGTCCTCGTCATCGTGAGTCCTCTTCATCGTCGTCCTCTCTAGGGGTTTGCACGGGTACAGGTTACCCTTGCGGGTAAGAGGCGTGCGGGAAAGGGTAAGGGTACCGCGCGGGTAGAAACCCACGGGCCACGGTACCCATCAAGTACCCGGCACCGGTGATCTCACACCCGTGCCGTAGTCGTTGTCTGCAGATCACAAGGACCTTGTAAGCAAGGTAATAATAACTAGGCAGTGGGGATAGGTTCATGCTACATGAAAGTGTTCTTATTGTGAATAACGCCAAGCAACTTTGATTGTTTCGAACAATAAAACGAACAGATAATGCTACTCAAACATGCGACGATGCAAGGATAACAAGTGAACAACGTCGGAAATAGATAGTATTTGGGGGCTTGAATCGCGAAGCCCTTTGCGCTGAGAGATATCATAAAGGAACGACCGTATGGTAGGGGGAACAACACCGGGCCCCCATCCTCGAGGCAGCTATGCAACCAAATGTATATATGGCAGGGTGAGAGAGGAGGAAAAGATCGTGAAGCACGAGGGAAAAAGGGGGGGGGAGTAGGCTGCGCGTGACGAAGAGAAAGAATGCACGTGACCTGCAATGATACAGCTTGTTAGTCGATGGACGGGTTTTTAGGGAGATTTACAGATGGAGCGGCAGATGAAAAGGTGGGAAGATGAGGGAGACGATGGGACAGCCCTGTAGAGATCTGAGATGCAAGGAGCGCACAGAAATGGTGATGTCCATTTTAAAGGTTTGCATGGCAGACTCGTAAAAATCGTTCTGCGCAGACGAATTATAAGCTTTCTGACCCTGCTGCTGGTGTTGGTGCTGCATGTTCGAGTCCTCCGCAGGAAGTAACATGTAGGTAAGTGGCGAAGAAATTATCTTCGTCCTGCGGAAGCATCGGGGGATGGAAAAAATCCATCGGTGCATCTTCCGCTGGAAGCATGGGAGGGTGGACCGGCTGAGGGGACCGACCTGCAGGGAGCGTCGGAGGGTGCCAGAACGCGTTGCCAGAGCCACTAAGACGCTGTCGGATGAAAAGGTGAGGAGACGAGGGAGACGATGGGACGGCCCTGTAGAGATCTGAGATACAAGGAGCGCACAGAAATGGTGATGTCCATTTAAAGGTTTGCATGGCAGACTCGTAGAAATCGTTCTGCACAGACGAATTATAAGCTTTCTGACCCCGCTGCTGGTGTTGGTGCTGAACGTTCAAGTACTCCGCAGGAAGTAACATGGGAGGGTGTAGGTAAGTGGCGAAGAAGTTATCTTCGTCCTGCGGAAGCATCAGGGGATGGAAAAAATCCATCGGTGCATCTTCCGCTGGAAGCATGGGAGGGTGAACCAGCTGAGGGAACCGATCTGCAGGGAGCGTCGGGGGGGGGGGGGGCCAGAATGCGTTGCCAGAGCCACGGAAGACGCTGTATGAGTTGAAAAAAAGGAAAATCCATCGAAGAACGGCGAGAACGAGACGCGGTGGAGGAATGGCCCGGACGCTCGGACGCCGAGTCGGTACTCATGCGACGGCGCTTGATCGTCCTTTGTGTTTGTCGCGACCTCTGTCTTCAGGGTCTCGACAGTCGAGAACGGAAGAGCGTCCGGTAGTGTCTGGAAGTTCTGGTTCAGGTAGTCGGGATGATAAGGAGCGGGGAAAGGGTTAAAAATGGTCGAGAAGTTGGTCTGGTTCTTGTACCCAGAGCTCTGCGTCTCTGGCCCAAGCGCTCCCAGGAGCTCAGACGAAGTGGTCTAAGTCGTCGGTTCCTCGGTATATTCATACGCAGGTTGGGTAGTCGAGTCCGGTACCAGCGTGGGGGAAAGCTCCACGGTCGGTGAAGTCCGACGACTCGCGCCAGGGTTCGCAGACGGAGTCCGGGGCGCATGGAAATAGGCCTTGAAGACCCACTGGCATGCAGTCTATAATGAGGGGGGGTATGCTTAGCGAACGGCGTTACAACAAAGAACTTCGAGGTTACTCACCCCCCGTAAGATGAGTCGTTGTGCAAAAGAGCCGCGGAGATGAAGAACGTACGCATTACACACAGTCTTACCCTCATCCCCGTCCTTCCTCCAGTGCGGCATTGTGGTGGTGTGGCGCATGTGACTAGAGGAAATCCACTAATCATGTCTTCGGGGGAGGATGCTTGTGCTAAACATATCATGAATCGTTTCGTCGCATTGGAAGTGGCATGGTCGGAAAATCGGACCGAATCAGCGAAGACGTTTTGGTGGAAAGAGGCCGGATAGTCTCGTACCTGGCATGGCCTGACAGCTGGGTTTCAATTTGTGCTGCAACTCTGGACTCTTTCTTTCTACAATTCAACCTCCGCCGCAACGCTCCGAACATGTGGGAACGAGACTACCGGAGGTCTGGTAACCAAGTTTAAAGACTTATTTTCGGTTTCAATAATCAAACTTGTGCAGAGTCAGAGTCCCCTCTGATAACTTTACTGTGCTCAGATTGGTCGACGTATGTTTTGACGTCCGAGCAGATGATTTAGTTTGTACGCAATGAAGAGAAATAGTAATATGTAACTTGAAATCAACTATGTCATTGGCTGCCCGAATATGCACTGGCACCCCGTGTGTCCCAGCGTGCGTCCAGATCAAGCTGCGGGTATGCGACCCAAAGATCACGAAGGCGGCGCGCAGGAGCGACTGCATAACGCGCACGATCACGCGCGTTGTGTGATCGCTTCTGCGCTACCAGGGAGACGGGAGACTCTGGGAATGGGGACAGTGGGGTGGGCAGACAGGATGAGGGTGAGGAGGGGCGATGTGGAGGGCGAGGGCAACCGCGAGAGCAGCGATTGCGCAATCGTGCGTGGTGCGTGATCGCTTGTGTCAGCGTCTTGGGATGAGGATGGGGCGGGGGGGAGGGCGAGACGCGGAGGAGGGCGAGGAGAGGGTGAGTGCGAGGGAAATCACGAGAACGACAGCGACAGCATGCAGCAGCGACTACGCAGCGCACACGATCGGGCGCGTTGTGTGATCGCTTCTGCATGCTGGGGGGACGGGAATGGCGATGGCGACAGACAGGGCGACAGCGATGCGATGGTATCGTCGTCATGGGATGGGGGGAGGGGGAGGGGCCGTCATCGACGTAGTTGTCGTTGTCATGGTGGGACGGGGATGGCGAGAGTGGCAGACATGGCGACGGCGACAATTGTTGTCGTGGTGGGATGGTTGGGGGCCGGGCCGGGGACGGGGACGGGGACGGGGACGGTCTGTTGTTTCGTTGTCATCGTCTCCCTGCCGTGGGGTCCTGAGGACGCTAGATTGTCGTTGGGCGTGTATTACCAGCTGCATATCATTGAAGTAGTAGTCCCGGTTGGTGTTGGTGAACTTCCGAAGGTCCCGGTCAGTACTTGGCACAGTAAGCAAAGTTTCGCACAACACAACAACATGAAAGCGGCAATTTCCGGTAAGACAGGGGGTGAGAATAGAGAAGCTTAACCTTGATCAGATTCAAATCCGTACCTACTAGTACCATATCAGCCGGACCGGACTCGATTCAAATCTGCGATACATGTTGTAAGACGCTACATTCCTGCTTCTGTCAAGTAAGTGAATAACGACAAACTGGTCAGTAGTGAGAAAGTGAGAAAGAAGTAATCCATGTCAGGTCAACCAAGTGGAGGAGAAAGAGTGTCAGATCTACGTATACGTATATACTAGTACAACAGATGGCATAACAAAGATACCAAAATACATCAAACCGTGCAAGAAGAGAGCGAGTTTTTCGAGGAAAAGAAAGTGGCTTGACGACAATAACCTATAAGCATAAAACATCACGGTTAATGCGGCACGGGTTTGAGACCCAACAGCTCGAGGCCACCACAAACGGGACCTGGACGCAAAAGGGGAGAACGCGTCGACATTATGTCTCCCACTCCTGCTCCCGTCTTCGCTTATATGCGCCCCCTCAGATCATCAACCCATCTCCTTCACCCCCACCATGCTCCCCAACTCCATGCTCTCCCGCACTCCTCTCTGCCTCTTCATACGACGGCAGCCCACGCATACTCGTCAACGGCGTCACCCCACCAATAAACTCCTGCAAGGCCACTTCGTAGTCAGGCACCTCCGTGTACGCGCGATGCCATAGAGCGCCCTCCGACTCCGGCGCCACCACAAGCAAGGAAGTGAGCGTGTGTCCATGTGCATTCCCATGTGTGTGCGGTCCCGCCACAGGAACCGGCAGGGCATCGGCGTCATCGTCATCGTGGTAGAAAGATACGGTCGCTGCGCACGATCACGATACCCATGCCCCCTTTTCGGCAACGACGTCAAGTTCGAATGCGAACTTGATCGCGAGGATAACCAGCCAGGCGGCGCCAACGATAGATATGGCTTCAGATGTATGCTAAAACAGCCCAGGCAACGACCGACTCGCATGCCCGTTGTGCACAAACGTCTCGTGGGAAGCCGAAATCAGATGGGGAAGAGGAAGAGCAGGTGTCATCGCGGAAACATTGAAGAGGAGCAGTAGGAGAACCAAGGGTCGTCGTTGTCAGATACCGTTCAGGGCTCGGTGCACGGCTCCCACGCCGACTGACAAGTCGGCTTTCCGGCCGGCTATGAGCACTGAGATCGAACAGAGAGTGTGGGCTCGTGTTGTGGAAAGGAGTTATCCAAGTTGGACATGAGAATAAACCATCGTATCCGATGCGTGACCGTGATCGGGTCGAGGGAATATGAGGGAGTGACGGACTTGGGAATGTATACATTTAGTTGAGCCACGACATCGTCCTGGCTCATCTGGACGTCTTGCTCCGCGGTTGAGCTCGACATCTGGGCGCATTGATTGTCGAATGCTCGTTTTCTATCAGTGGCGATGCTGGTCCAGAATGAAACCGAAGTGAGGGAGAGGAGGAGGAGGAGGAAGAGGAGGAAGAGGCTGTACTTGGCACCTGTCGGAGGGTGAGATCATCTTCGAGAGAGCCAGCGGTCCAAAACTGTGTGAACGGTCTTCGCTCGACGTCAATCCTATTCAACATAAATGAGACGACAAGGCTACCTTGCCGAAATAGGGTCCAGGAACATACCCGCGCCGTCGTCACGCACTACATAATGGAATGCGTACGCGAGTGCCCGTGAACCGCCGCGATGATCAATGAACCATCATGCATCAATGGTTGTCGCCAGCGTTAGGACCCTGTCACCTTTCGAAAGAGGTGAGAACTTGACAACCGCGGTCACGTCGTGAACTCACCAAGCTGCTGCCCAGGCCCGTAGTACAATGTGTGGGATCATGATGGAGTAAGTACACGAGCTTCCCTGGCCAAAAGTATACTAATATTCTCGATTTCAACTTACCATCACGGCCTAGCGCAACAAACCGTTACACCACAAGCCCACAAATAACAGTGTGTAATTAAGCATGTATGTATAGATACTTTAGACTTAGAAATTTTTGAAGGTTACCTGGAGGCAGGTAGTACTTGTCAATATTGACATTTGCTAAAATTTCAGTTGATTGCTACATCTTAGAGCTTCGAAATTTTTCCTAAGTCTACAGTATCTATACATAGAGTTACTTAGTAGAAGTTCTCATAACGCATGACCTCACAATGAGTCGTCACATGTCACACTTTGTCACACATATCCGGTATTGCATATGTCTAATAATGCCAATCAGGAAATGGGCCGCCCGACGTTATGCGTTATGAGAACTTCTAGTAACTGTATATGCTTAGTTACCCCTATGTCATTTGTGGACTTGTGGTGTAACAGTTGTTGTGCCCACTGTGATGATTTATTTATTAAAGCCCCTGCGTCGCAGTGTAACAGCAGCGTGAGACTCTTCCTAGTACTATCTTTTTCGTGGATTTTTTTTTGCCTGCGACCGCAGTAGCTTACATAACCTCATACTGCTAATCAATAGTGCGTGCAGTCACTTATTGTCGTTGTTCCACTCACATACATACCTGGGCTGGTGGCTTCGAGACAGGAGACCAAGTCGGATGGCCTGTCATTGATTTACGCTCGGGCTCAGTCAGGTGTCTTGGCCGAATCCCAATTTACGCGTGGGAACTTGACATGAAACAAAAAAGAAATTTGACATGTTCCGAGTCCTAGTCAGGCCTCGGCCTCAGTGGACGGTCGCGGGCCAATGATATTGTAGGAAGCGAACCAATACGCTGGTGAAAACGGTAAGACTCATCATTCGTTCAAACCTACCAAAGTCAATCGAATGGTATTGGAACGCTCCTGAGCAGATATTATTCAGATCGTAGCGGCGCTCTTGTTCCACGAGCTCGCAACGACTCCTTGCGAGTCCGCATCGGCTCTTCCTACTAGTTACGCTACGACTCGTACTATAGGCTTTTCAATCTATAGGCTCCCTTGCGGTCACGTGAGGGAGTCGTCTCCGCTACTCTACGTCTTCGAGATCGCCCGCCGACAAAACGAACACGAGCCCATTAAGTAACCAATTTCGTAATAACACGCCAATGATAGCTACTTAGTGTACATTGGCATATCCTTCGAGTCGCCAGGCCCCAAGTTGTTCCGCAGCCTGTATCTTGCCTGTATCTTGATCAACAACTCCGGAAACGCCTTGTGTGTGTATGCACACGTCAACGAGTCTTCCACTGCCCGGAGATTATCCATGTACAGATTGATCACCAAGCTTGTAAATTCGCGCACGAACTGCACGCGTTGGTTTTCCCGCGCGTCCGCACCTGAAAAGCATCGTCGTATTGGTTTATGAGTCCCAGTGGATGCTCATACCTAGAAATGATTACAATTATAGAAGGCACGCCGGTCAGGTCAGGAGCGCAACGGAGGCAAGCAGAAAACCAAACACACCTTTGGCCACCATCCTCTGCGCCTCGTTCCGAGACTCGGTGACGAGCCACTCGATTCCCTGATTATGCTCTACCAGACCCAACGTCTGCCCATACTATATCAGCATTGTTTCCATCAACGATATGGTGTACGGATACACCCGCTCTTGATGTCCTTGTCCATATTCGTGATCATATGTGGCACCTGAAAGTCCAACCACAGGTTCCAGACCTCCCTGATCATCTGCGGATCAATGTTAACCGCGAGCCAGAACCCGTCCCACGAAGCCGATCTCGAACAGAAGTCCGTTCACGGACATGTCTCGTCGGTTGATGTCGTACAGCTACGTGTCAAAGACCGGTCAAGCTTCTTGCGGAACGCGGTTGATTCGAACTGCAGCTTTTGATCCTCTGCATATAATTCCCAACTTGAACCTTGTCCGAGCACGTCTTCACACGTTTCATGTAAGTCAGGAATTCATCGATTTGTCGAGCCCCGCATCTGATACATGTCATTGTGATGTTTGAACTGGCAACGACGGCGTCAGCTAGCACGGTTCGAGAGAAGTGACGCATGTGCGCCTTATTGTGTAGACGTTTGATGTGCTCCTTGTAGAGTCAATGAGTAGGAGTGATCTGGATCGTTAGCACGCAGAGTAAGCTCAAGGTGCTAAGAAACGACGACGGCTGCTACCTTTGGGCGAGTAGATTTGAAGAGCGGTGCACAGTGTTATGTAATCGTAGCGGAGCTGTACAGTACCATCATCAAGTAATCAATTCCCACGTCAGAATTGCTTTGCAGAGAGCGGCACGTTTCTGGCTGTGAAAGCGGGTGAAACAAGACGGAAATTTTTTGAGACAACCCACATGGTTCAAGCAATACGAGCAGTGAGAAAAAGGATCAGTTGAAGTGGATTCTGAATGCTCGCAGACGATTTTCCTGATCTTTCGAAATGTTCACGACTGTACAGTACCATCAAGTAATCAATTCCCACGTTAATCAAATCGCTTTGCAGAGAGCGGCACGTTTCTGGCTGTGAAAACCCTCCCCCACTTTCGTGGGAGTCGGGGAATTCAAGCATTCACTTGGTCTTCGGAGCCGAGTAGGTGTACGCTGTTCGCCCTTTTTTGCGGAAGATGATTTCTTGACCGACGCCTTACCGTGAGTCATCACTCACACCATACATTAAGTTACGTCGACTCTGAAAAGCATATCTAGGATACCCTCTGCTCGCGTCGTCAACCTCGGACTATCATGAGCTCCCGCTCTCTGACTTGTGGGTCATCCCACAGAACATGCGCCAAGTACTACTACTCGTGTAGCACGTCCCTGGAATTCCGAGTCTCAGACCACGTAAGCGGTTCTCCGTCGACAAGATCACGCTCGAAAACAAGCGCGTTTCCGAGTCTGCTCTGATGGAGGAGTGTCCGAATCCAGCGCACAAGAGGCGCGTATTCGTGAAACACGCGTCGGAGAGGTTTTCAAGGGAGCGCCGGATTGCGGGAGTTGACATTGGCGGGGCGGTGCCGCTTACTAGGTCACGGGTCACGGTGGTGGGTACAGACGTATCTGAACTTCCTGGACTGCGGTGAGGTCGTCGTCCCCTTCAAGATGAAGGAGGAGGGTATGGTTTGGGGAGTACGAGCTACGTGGACATGGAAACAGACGTGGGGATGGCGGTACAGGCGGTCGATCTTGAAAGCGTCCATCTGGACCTCGACATGGACAAATTTGACGATTTAGAAGGAGGAAGGAAGGGTCTTGTCGTTCCAGAGGAACCCCTTGGCCAACGTGAAATGCCAGCCATCTCATGCGTTTCTCTTTTCCCTTCTTTCCCTTCTCGATAATACTATGCAAGCACCGATCACATCGACGTTGGAATAACCCTCCTCTCGCATGTACATTGAATGCATGGAATGGAACGCACATAGGAATGGACTACGCGTTCTGTGCATTCGTCACAGGACAGCCGATGAACGTACCCGAGTCGACGGTATCGATTAGACTGGCGACTTACCCGTGCCTTGCTAAGCTTCCCTACCTGTCCTCCGTTTTGCTCCGCATTCTTTCCCCCCGGACCGTCGGACTTCGCCACCAACATTCAATCATTATCAGTTTCACCTATGCATCATTCGTTTTGTTCTTATCCCTGATGACCGTAAATATTGTCATTCTTCCATTATAAAGGTTTGTAGGTGGACGTTTCACCCACCGTCCTTTAGTCCACTCCTCTACAATGCGATTCATTACGATAACCATATTTGCAGTCACCAGCCTGGTCGCTCTGGCCATTGCGAAACCTATACCAAACTTGGAGGCGGGTGGCATCGCCATACCGCTCACCAGACACCCTTCCCCTCCGAACTTCAACGAAAGCATTGATCTAGATGAAATGTCATCTCATGCTATATCAGTCAGGGAGTACGTGCAATGAGCCATTACATTTCGTCTGCTCAGCCTTTTATATATATAGGGATATTCTTCGTGGCCAGGACAATTATGAGATGAACACGGAGACGATGCATCCTTTCTCTATGAAACGGAGCGGGTCCGGAGGAAGGTGGAGCGATATCCTCCCGCTGACTCATCAACCTCAGACTATGGGTTGGCTAGCTGAGATCTCGGTTGGCACTCCTCCCAAGACCTTCAACGGTATGTTCTCCTTGTATCATTCTGAAATATATTTACGCTGATCTACGTCACAGTCAAAATCAGCACTGCTTCAGCGTAGGTGCTTTCTTTTAGTTCATACAGCTGTTTTTGTTCAAGTCAACGCAGTGATACGTGGGTGCTGCAGACTGGCGCTACGGGGATCTCAGGAGATCGCAACTTCTGGGATCCTCGTTTATCTAGGACTGCTAAGAACCAGCGCAAGTCATTTGAGGTCACATATCGAGATGGATCCATCGCCCAAGGTGATCTATATACTGATAATGTAACCATCGGTGGATTCACTGTATGTTTTGTATCGCTTATGACCGTGACCATTTAATTCTAACGCCAAGCTAGGCAAACCCTCAAACCTTTGGTTCTGCAACACAGATCAAATCCGATCGGACACAGAGCAATACATTTACCGCAGACGGTTTACTGGGATTGGCCTTCCGATCCGTCTCGGAGATTGGTGCTGATCCGCTGTTTGCATCGCTTGTCAACCAAGGGAGCCTACTTAATCCGACAGTCAGGTTTTCATTGAAACTCACTTCTTCTGGGGCCGAGATGTATGTCGGTGGAGCAAACAGTGAGCAGTACAATGGGAACATCGCTTATACACCCATAACGGTGAATCCTGTGAGTTAAAATGGTAGATGGGAGTGGATGTTGCTCACATCTGCATTCATGTAGCCTGGTTTATGGCAGGTGTCCATGGATGATGTTCGTGTCAATGGTCATAAAATTCTCGAAAATGTACCTGTCATTATCCATACTTGTGCAAACTACATCATCGGGGATCGGGGACGGGTTTCGGAGTTGTACAGACAGCTTGGCGGTACCCTCCTGGAACATGCAGGCTTTGGTTTCTATTACCGTGAGTTCTCATGTGTTTGGTACCTTTTTTTTTTTCATCGACAGCCTGTAGTGCCGTGCAACTCTTTCCCGACTGTGAGCTTCACCTTTGGTGGCAAGACCTTTCAAATCCCTCCCGAAGCTCTCAGACTTGGTCCAATTACACAAGGTTCTTCGAACTGTTTCAGCACCATTCTGGCCAACCAGTTGTCTAGCACCGAAGGTAGGATTTCGTATCTTATTGCTCCCTGAACCCCCTCTTGCGGCGCTCGATGTATTCGTTCTGACTATATTCCTAGAATTTTGGATCATCGGGACGCCTTTCCTGCAGGGCGTATACACCGTGTTCGAATACAGTAAATTACAGGTCGGGTTTGCTGACCTTGCTTGAATTATGGTTATGTAATGTTCATGGTGCATTGATGATTGTACACCAACGCGCTCACACGTTCTGTGGCTATCTTGAGCCTACCCCCGCCAATCATTACAGTTGGTAGCTCAGTGATTACAGCACTGGAAAGGCGACCCTCCAACGTGTGTACCCACAAAATCTCCAAATAAAAAAATAGAATTCTTCAATGGTACGTATCATCCGGAGCGTCGCCGAGCTCCTCAAAAATGCTGGCAGTCTGGCAGGAGTTCGACGAGCCATCGTCGTTGCGAACGCCCCTCCGTAAGTCGAACCTAATATCTACTCCCGCTCAGTCCATCTCAGGAGTCAGTATTCGCAACGTCGTCCGCGCCATGAAAACGCCACTGAGGAGGGCTAGCGGATCCGGGTAGGCACATTCGAGAAGTGGCTTGGCCCGGGCTATGCGCGTTGAGGAAGTGAAGGGTGTGGGTATCTCCTCAAAAACACTTGTATTAAGGTTAGTAGTTATGGTATCACTGGTTGTACTCCCCATGACGATTGCATTTTATGATCTGTTATATTATCCACAGTTCCATGCATTGAAATTCGAAAACGAACAGAGTTTCTGTTGTTGGCTGCATGCCAGTGTCTGAAGCTTTGACAAATCACTGTCGAAACTGTTCCCGACGTTTGAGTTCAAGCGGCTGTTTTGTAATTGGCCGCAGTGTGTTATATGACAGTGTCAGCGTTTCTTGCAAGTTCGTTGACCTATCGTGTTCGCTACGTTACTTCGAAAGTGAGAGTTACGCACACTGTGATCTCGTGAACAGGTTACACGTGCAATCTCATAGTAGTTGTGATGCATTTATCTTTGTCTGTGCAGCACAGATAAACCAACAAGTCGAACCGTTTCAAACTTATCACAGTAAAATAAAACATATATTACGGAGTCAGGTCGTGGCGCACGAGCGCCGCTACGATGTATTACCTTCGGATCGGTGTAAGATTTGCGAATCCGACTCGTGGTGACTCCGAGTCGAGTCACTGTTGAAATCAAACACGGTATAGAACTGTTGGAGGAAAATGGTCCCGATCAACCAGAATTCTATTCGGGCTCACCGGTCAGTATGGGAAGAGGAAATGCTGATCAGACGGATCTCACTAGGATCCTTTTCCACAGCCGAAAATCCGCTAAAGCAACTTTGCCCCTTATTCACCCAAAAAAATAGTGTTCGATCGGAAAAAGGGAAATACCGTGGGAAGAATCTGATGATTGTATAAATCGAGGTATTTCGATGGGTTTTCTTCCCAAAATGATAAGGTCAGAATTATGGGAGATCACTTTTGGAGCCAAAATCTACCAGTGGTCTGTCTTCCCAACAACCATGCAGGCGCGTCCACACTCACGCCTGCTCAAGTACTCACGCCCCTTTACCTCACCCCATCATCGTTTCCCAAACACCGACCTGTACCGACTTCACGAGGTATGTAACGCAAACGGTCGAAGAACCAGGAGAAGCGGACATAGTACGTCAGATGATTGCACGCACGTCCAGTTTCTAACTATGTATCAGGATCTTGTGGCGAAGAAGAAATGCTTTGGTATCTATAATGCCTTCTTCCAGTCGAAGCCACAACCCGTTCTCGCTTGACGACCCTCCTCCACCCCGTTCTCAGCTGTTCGCGCTTTTTCCGGAAGATGATTTCTTGACCGACGCCTCACCCACGTACATTGAGTTACATCGACTGTGAAGAACATGTCTAGGATTCCCTCTGCTCGCGTCGTCAACCCCGGAAAGACCATCCTGGCAGACTATCATAAGCTCCTGCTCTCTGACCTGTGGGACATCTCACCGAACATGCGCCAAGTAATCGTGCAGCGCATCCCTGGAATTCACATAAGGGGTTCTCGGTCGACGAGATCACGCTCGAGGACCAGCGCGTTTCCGAGTCTGTGGGAATGAGGGAGCGTCCGAACCCAGCGCAGAATAGGCACGTATTCGTGAAGCACGCGTCGGAGAGGTTTTCATGGGAGAGCCGGATTGCGGGAGTCGACATTGGCGTGGCGATGGCGCTTAGGAAGGAGCAAGGGTCTTGTCGTTTCAGAGGAACCGGCCAACGTCAAATGCCAACCATCTCATGCGTTTCTTTTCTTTCCTTTTCCTTTTTTTCTTGATAATAAGCTACAAGCAAGGATCACTTCGACGTTGAAATAACTATCCCCTCGCATTTACATTGAACACATGGAATGGAGTGGACAGGAATGGCCAACGCGTTCATTGTAATTGTGCATTCGTCACAGGACAGCCGATGAACTACCCTCAGTGAGTCGAAGTTGATACATCTGGGAGGACTAGCATTTCTGTCTCTCCTCCGAGATGACCCGCAAACAATTTTGGGAGTATCGATCAGACTGGTGACTTACCCGGGCCTTCGGACTCCACCACCAACATTCAATCATTATCAGTTTCACCTATGCATCATTCGTTTTGTTCTTATCCCTGATGTCCGTGAATATTGACATTTTTTCCATTATAAAGGTTTGTGGGTGGACGTTTCACCCACCGTCCTTTAGTCCACTCCTCTACAATGCGATTCATTACGATAACCATATCTGCATTCACCAGCAGCCTGGTTGCTCTGGCCATTGTGAAACCTATACCAAACTTGGAGGCGGGTGGCATCGCCATACCGCTCACCAGACACCATCCCTCTCCGAACTTCAACGAAAGCATTGATCTAGATGCAATGTCATCTCATGCTATATCAGTCAGGGAGTACGTGCAATGAGCCGTTATATCTCGTCCGCTCAGCCTTGTTTATATAGGGATATTCTTCGTGGCCTGGACAATTATGAGATGAACACGGAGACGATGCATCCTTTCTCTATGAAACGGAGCGGAAGGTGGAGCGATATCCTCCCGCTGACTCGTCAACCTAACGGTTGGCTAGCTGAGATCTCGGTTGGCACTCCTCCCAAGACAGGCTTCAACGGTATGTTCTCCTTGTATCATTCTGAGATATATTTACCCTGATTTACGTCACAGTCAGAATCTCTACTGCTGCGGCGTAGGTGCTTTCTTTTAGTCCATACAGCTGTTTTTTCTCAAGTCAACGCAGTGATATGTGGGTGCTGCAGACTGGCGCTACTGGAACTTCAGGAGATCGCAACTTCTGGAATCCTCATTTATCTAGGTCTGCTGAGGACCAGCGCAAGTCATTTGAGTTCGTATATCGAGATGGAACCATCGTCCAAGGTGATGTATATACTGATAATGTAACCATCGGTGGATTCACTGTATGTTTTGTATCGCTTATGACCGTGACCATTGGATTCTGACGCCAAGCTAGGCAAACCCTCAAACCTTTGGTTCTACAACACAGATCACATTCGATCTGATGCCGAGCAATGCATATAAATATAACGCAGACGGTTTCCTAGGATTGGCCTTCCGATCCGTCTCCGCTTTTGGTGTTGATCCGCTGTTCACATCGCTTGTCAGCCAAGGGTGACGGGTTGAGATGGAGTGAGGCACGAGCGGAGTCACAGTGCAATGTCTTCGGACAAGCAACATAAGCGAGAGGCACCGCATCCTCTTTTGCCTCCACCACGTCGCTCGTCCGCCTTGCAGCGCGCATCTTCGCGGAAACTGGCTGTCGTGGGATTCCACCAGGTCACAACTCCTGGGATCCCAGTTCATCTGAATCTGCTAAGCAACAGATCTGGTCATTTAAGCTCAAATATTCAGATGGAACCACCGTCGAAGGTGATCTATACACTGATAATATGACCATCGCTGGATTCACTGTATGTTATGTATCGCTTATGACCATCACCATTGAACTCTGACGCCAAGCTAGGCAGACCCTCAAACCTTTGGTTCTGCAGTAACGTACAAATCTCAGTTAGTGAACAACGGAAATGCAGACGGTTTATTGGGATTGGCCTTTCCATCCATCTCGGATTTTGGTGCTGATCCACTGTTTGCATCGCTTTTCAGACAAGGGAAGCTAATCAATCCGACGTTCTCATTGAAACTCACCTATTCTGGGGCCGAGATGTACGTCGGTGGAGTAAACAGTAAGCAGTACAAAGGTGACATCGCTTATACACGCCTAACGAATCCTGTGAGTTAAAATGGTAAATGGGAGTGGATGTTGCTGACATTAGCATTCACTGGCATGTAGCCGGGAATGTGGGAAGTGTCCATGGACGATGTTCGTGTTAATGGTCATAAAATCCTCAAAAATGTACCTGCTATTTTCGACACTGGTTCAAACTTCATCTTCGGGGATCGGGATCGGGTTTCAGAGTTGTACAAACCACTTGGCGGTATCCTCGAGGAACATGGAAACTTTGGTTACTATCACCGTGAGTTCTAATTGCGTTTTCGATAAGTTGTTTTCATCAACAGCCTGCAGTGCCATGCGACTCTTTCCCGACAGTGAGCTTCACCTTTGGTGGCAGGTCGTTTGAAATTCCTCCCGAAGTTCTAATACTTGATGAGGTCGAGGAAGATTCTCCCAATTGTTTCAGCGCCATTGTTGCCGACTACTCACCTGTCGACCCGAGTGAGACATATAGCCTAGAATTTTGGGTCATGGGGATGCCTTTCCTGGAGGGCGTATACAGCGTGTTCGATTACAATACTCTTCAGGTCGGGTTTGCGGAACTTGCTTGAATTATGGCGAATGTTCCTGGTACATTCTACATTGAAGAATTTAATTTATTTGCAGATTTTATGGTAAACGTATTAGAGGGTTAGAGCGCGTTGGTGGTATGTACGGACCAGCCCGGGCGTCGCCGAGCTCCTGAAAAATGCCCAGTCTCAAACTGGGAGTCCATGGCACCAACAAGCTGACATTATCGTTGCGAACGCCCCTCCCCAAGTCGATCCTAGGGCGCCGCGCCACTCGAATCAGTGGCTGCCGCAGCGACAATGCGGGAGTCAACACTGTTGACGCCATTCGGGGCAATGGGCCTCCTCACCACATAGACGTTTTTCTAGTGGTCGAGGGCCGTGTATTTATGAGGGGTCCAAGCGATTTTTGTAGGATCGCAGGATCGCGGTGGTGGTCGTGGGTGGGCGGTGCCGCTGGGGTGACCTAGATGACGTTTCCAGATTTTCTGATGACTCGAGTTCATCCAGAGTCGAGGGGATAGGAGAATTTGGGCAGTGGGATGTAACAAATCGAGTGAGCGTGATGTGATTCGCCTTCCTCCAGCCAGTAACAATAGAGATTGAAAATGTGTTATTTCTTGGATATCTTGATCCCATCAGGGATGTCCCGGAAATCATCGAGGACGAATTTGTCATTGCTCTGGAATATCGATTCATTCTGGATCTTTGGCGCTCCGTATGCTGGGAGTAGTGGGCTGAAAGGAGGTGGATGGGCGGAGCGTTCTCCGGCCTGGAACGGAGGTTGAGTTGCCGGGTATGGCATGAGCTGCTTCCCAAGAGGTAGCAGTGATCAACAATGCAGAAATCGAAGCGGTATATCCGGAAAGTAGGAGGGGAAGAGAGAGGGAGGGAGGAGAGGGAGGAGCACCGTGACGAGGGTGGGCTTTGAGCGCACTGCAGCCTGTGTGAGGTAGAACGCGGGCATCAGGTGCGCGGTAGCCTCGACCTGAGAGCGTTAGGAAGGGGGAAGGATAGTGAGGCTGGGCGGGGAGCGCAGGGCAGCCTTGGTCAAGGCCGGTCGTCGGGTGCGCATTGGTGTGAGAGTGACCTTGAGGGCGTATGCACGCGCGTATGGCTGGACGTCAGGTGCACGGCGGGTACATATGACCGCCGGGGGGTCGTCGACCAGTCATGAAACATGTCATGGCCTCCACCTGAGTGTCCACGTTGCGCTGAAACGGGCGAGGACGAGCGACACTGGCATAATAGAGGGTGCAGTGCTTGTCGGACTCGCTAGTCCAAAGACCTTGCAGGCTGTGGCTCCGCTCGTGCCTCGCTACACAGTCCCGTGCAATTCCACATTAATACACCTTTGATCATCAAAACGCACCTTATGAGTCACCATGATCGCACCTGAAATTCCATCATAGACTTTTAGTCAGCATTTGCCCGCCCAATGATCAGGATCCTGAAGACGCTAAATTTCCTTTCGAAACCGCCCAGTGCGTTCTGTGTTGCCGCTCTGGAAAGCGAAGCGTAGCATTGAAAAAACTGTAGAGCGACTCGGAAGAGTTGAAGTAGAACACCATAGAAGGTACGGCGGTAAACAACGACCCGTCGTGACCACGGTGTAAGGAAAACACCGCGGTGTTCGTCAGCTTGCGCAAGTTTCCCTCTTCGCCTCCTTCCAGTCGGAGTCACGACCCGTTCTCGCTTGACGACCCTCCTCCACCTCCCCGTCCTAGCGCGCCCGCTCGCAGCATTCACACATTCAGTCGGACTGCGTCCTCGGCAGCGGCACCGAATTTGCCCTCAGAGCCATCGAGCATCATGCATCAAGCTCTGTCGGCAGTACAAGATTCGTGAATATTTAGTGAGATCGCACTTTCCTCTGCTCATCGATTATTTTTGTCTTCTAATCTCAACAACGTATAGGAAGATGACTGGCAACCAAAAGTGACCACCATCCTCAAGTTTGTGCGCAAATGCACCTCCATCCTCGCGACACAAGTCGATTCTCCCTCCCTCGCCCTTCGTCTATTCCTCGCCGCTCAAATCGCCTCCGAATGCGGCTCTGGGTTCGAAGACCTGGCGTACGTCCTGTACGTTCAAGTATTTTCGGTGTACGAAGACTCGATTTCGGAGAGCCGAGAGAAACTGGCTGCGATCACGTTGATCATTGGGACGTTGCAGGGCGCAAAGGTGTTCGAGGTGGATGGGTATGACACGTTGATTACCAAAGCTGCGTTGCATGGAGCCAAGTTGTTGAAGAAGCCGCATCAGGCGACGGCGGTACATCCAGCGAGTCATTTGTGGTGGTGGGAGGCGTGGAAGGGGGGGGGGGGGAGGGGAAGGGGAAGGCAAGGAGGGTGCCAAGGAAAAGGAGGATGGGGAGGGTGCCAAGGCGGTGAGTGCCAGTTTGCGTGTTCGGTCGATTGTCACTGACGTATTGTCCACGTTCTTAGTACCCACTCCAGGACAGCAAACGGGTTCTGGAATGTCTGCCAAAGTCGTTACGGATCGCGCATTCGGCGACGGAGGGGTTCAGATATACTGTGACACACTCGATCAATATCTGTGTTACTTTGATCGCGGGGCACTTGCTGTGCGTATCTCTTCACTCTACATTCTCTTAATGCTGACGAGTTTCCGACATTGTCGCAGGTCGCTCCAAAGTTCATCGTCTCGCTTGTGGAACTCATCACAACCTCCATCGACACCATCACCTCACCCTCGTCTTCAGCTTCGTACCTCCACCCTTCACGAATCGAAGGTGTCGCGTCTCTGGACATGATCCAGCGACATTTCCGGAATACACTCAAGTACATCCATTCAAAGAGGACGTCGGAGAATCCGGGGCGGTATGACGAGGTGGAAGTCGTTGGGGCGCTTTTGAAGATGGGCTCACGCGGTAGCGGTTCCTGGGTACGTATAGACGACTCTGGGTCAACCCGTAACCCGTTCCTGCCAGAGCCGTCATGTCCGTCTTTGCCCAGCTGTGACTCGTATCTTTCACGCCCCTACTCGCCCGTCGCTCGATCACGCGAGTACACTTGCTTCGCCGGGAAGCCCTAGCGCTGTCGGCGGAGGAGGCCCCAACCAAACCCGTTCTCTCCCCTGTCACACTCTCCCTGACGTGCGACCCGCCGCCGACAGAACTATGTTTCCGCCTGGTGCTCGCGCCGTCAGTATCTAACCCAGAACAGACCGTCCTGGAAGACTATAATGAGCTCCCACTCTTGGACTGTAGGTAATCCCACCGAACTTACTTGTGCAGTCTGGGATTCTCAGACCACAGTGGTTCTCCGTTGACATGATCACGAGAACCAAGACGCGTCCGAGACTACCAGGACGGGTGTGTGTCCGAACCCGGCGCACAAGGATTGCGTGTTCGTGAAGCACGCGTCAGAGATTTTGTGGAAGCGCTGGATTGCGGGAGTCGACGTTGGCGGGGCTGAGGATGAAGGGGTGTCTCCAGAGGTGCCTGGACTTCCTGGACGAGGCGGTGAGTGCCAGCAGCGCAATCCATGGCATACGTGGGTCGAGCGTTGATGCTGCCGTCAACGTCGCCGCTCCCCTTTCGTGATGCAGGAGGAGGGGAGTACGAGCGATGTGGACGTGGACACAGATGACGGTGCAGGCAGTCGATCTTGGCCTCGACATGGTCGATTTTGACAATTAAGAAGGAGGAAGGGTCTTCTCGTTTCAGATCTGGTCCTCTCATTCCTTTTTATTTCTCTTCTGGACAAGCACACTATAAGCTGCAAGCACTGATCACTTGGACGTCAGAACATCTTCTCCCTCGCATGCACAATGAATGTACAAAATGGAATATACATAAGGACAGTCAGCGAACGGACTTTGGCATCCAGGGAGGACCAATATTTCTGTCTCTCCTCTGAAACAATTTTGGTTGTATCAATCAGACTGGTGACTGACCCTGCCAAGCTTCACAACGTACCACAGCCTGTCCCAAAATTTTATTATGATTCAATGATTCAATGATTTGTGTGTAACAGACTTCAACCAAGTTCCGTTTTGCGCCACGTTATCCGGGCCTGCTCGGATGACATCACCAAATCATCCGATCATTTTCAGTTCTGACATGCATCATTTGATTTGTTTCCATCGCTGATACCTGTGGATATCGTTACTGTTGGCTTGCTCATTATTAAGGTCTGTGGGCGAACGTTTCACCGCCAGTCCTTGCCACTCCTCCACAATGCTGTTCATTATGATAACCATATTTTCAGTCACCGGCAGCCTGGTTTCTCTGGCCATTGCGAAACCTATACCGAACTGGAAGGCGGCGGGTGGCATAACCATACCGCTCACCAGACACTCTTCCTCTCTGAACTCCAACAAAACCATTGATCTCGATGCAATGACCTCTCATGGTATATCAGTCAAGGAGTACGTGCAATGAACTGTTACGTCTCATCTGCTCAGGCTGTCTTTATATAGGAAGATTCTTCGTGGCCTAGACAATTACGAGATGCATACGGGGACGATGCATCCTTTCGCTGTGAAACGGACCGAGTCCAAACTAGGAAGGCGTGGCGCTATCGTCCCGTTGACAACTTATCAATATAACGTCTGGCTGGCTGAGATTTCGATTGGCACTCCTCCCAAGACCTTCAAGGGTAAATTCTCCTTGTATCATTCTGATATATATGTTTACCCTGATCTACCTCACAGTTCATATCGACACTGGTTCAGCGTACGTACTTTCCTTTAATTCATATACCTGTTTTTGTTCAAGTCAACGCAGCGATATGTGGGTGCTGCAGACTGGCTGTGCTGGGATTTCAAGAAATAGTGGCCTCTGGGATCCCCATTCATCTGAATCTGCTATGAACCAGGCTGAGTCACATGAGCTCGGATATGGAGATGGAGCCACCGTCGAAGTTGATCTATATACTGATAAGATAACCATCGGTGGATTCACTGTATGTTATGTTTTGTATCGTATGACCATGACCATTGAATTCTGACGCCAAGTTAGGCAGACCCTCAAACCTTTGGTTCTGCAACACTGTGGGAATCCGATCGGTCAGAGAACAATGGAGATGCAGACGGTTTACTGGGATTGGCCTTCCCATCCGTCTCCGCTTTTGGTGTTGATCCACTGTTCACATCGCTTATCAGACAACGGAGGCTAATCAATCCGACATTCTCATTGAAACTCACTTCCTCTGGGGCCGAGATGTACGTCGGTGGAGCAAACAGTATGATGTACAATGGTAACATCGCTTATACACGCGTAACGGATCCTGTGAGTTAAAATGGTAAATGGGAGTGGATGTTGCTGACATTGGCATTCGCTGGCATGTAGCCGGGAATGTGGCAAGTGTCTATGGAGGATGTTCGTGTTAATGGTCATAAAATTCTCCAAAATGTACCTGCTGTTTTCGACACTGGTGCAAACCTCATCTTCGGGGATCGGGAACGGGTTTCAGAGTTGTACAAACCACTTGGTGGTATCCTCCAAGAACATGGAGAGTTTGGTTACTATCACCGTGAGTTCTGATTGCGTTTTCAGTACCTTGTTTTCATCAACAGCCTGCAGTGCCGTGCAACTCTTTCCCGACAGTGAGCTTCACCTTTGGTGGCAGGTCGTTTAAAATCCCTCCCGAAGCTCTCAGACATAGTCCTGTCGAGAAAGGTTCTCCCAACTGTTTCAGCGCCATTGTCGCCGACTACTCGCTAGGTGAGGTTTCATACCTTATTGCTTCTCGAACCCCCCTTTGCGGCGCTCGATGTACTCGTTCTGACTATGTAGCCTAGAATTTTGGCTCGTCGGGATGCCTTTCCTGGAGGGCGTATACAGCGTGTTCGATTACAGTACTCTTCAGGTCGGGTTTGCGGACCTTGCTTGAATCACATCGCGAATCCCGGTACACTAGTATTACTGTATGTTTAAGAATTTAATTTTGAGAATTTATGGTAAAAAATCATCGGAATGGTTGACCTGCCAGTGAGCTCCACCCCAAGCCCCTATTCGGATGGCTCGGCCCGTTGCTTCGAGAAGCTAAACCGAGCCAAACCGTCGAAGCTGGCACCGAATAGACATTTCCCTAGTGGGCTTGTGTTCGTGAGGCGTCTGTGTGTAACAGTAAGTTTAAAACAAGTTCCTTTTTGCACCGCGTTCTTTTTACCCCTTCGGACTTCCCCACCAACATTCAATCATCATCAGTTTCACCCATGCATCATTCGTTTTGTTCCTATCCCTTATGACCGGCGTGTATATCGTCACTGTTGGCTTCTCATTATAAAGGTGTGTGGGTGGACGTTTCACCCCCAGTCCTCCACTCCCCTACAATGCGTTTCATTACGATAATCATATTTGCAGTCACCAGCAGACTGGTTGCTCTGGTCATTGCGAAACCTATACCGAACTGGAAGTCGGGTGGCATAGCTATACCACTCACCAGACACCCTTCCTATCTGAACTCTAACAAAATCACTGATCTCGACGCAATTACCTCTCATGGTATATCAGTCAGGGAGTACGTGCAATAAACCGTTACTTCTGGTCTGCTCAGGCTTTTTATATATAGAAAGATACTTAGTGGCCTGGATAATTACGAGACGAATACAGGGTCGATGCATCCTTTCGGTATGAAACGGAGCGAGTCCGGACTCAAAAGGCGTGGCGCTGGTGTCCCGCTGACCACCTATCGATCTACCGTGTGGATGGCTGAGATTTCGATTGGCACTCCTCCCAAGACCTTCAAGGGTAAATTCTCCTTGTATTATTCTGATATATGTTTACACTGACCTACCTCACAGTCGAAATAGACACTGGTGCGGCGTAGGTGCTTTCTTTTAGTTCATACATCCGTTTTCGTTTAAGTCAACGCAGTGATATGTGGATCCTGCAGACTGGCTGTGCGGGGATTCCCAGAGATCGCGACCTTTGGGATCCCCGTTCATCTGAATCTGCTAAGGACCAGGACCGGTCATTTAAGCTCGGATATGGAGATGGAACCATCGTCGAAGTTGATCTATATACTGATAATATAACCATCGGTGGATTCACTGTATGTTGTGTATTACTTATGACCATCACCATTGAACTCTGACGCCAAGATACTAGGCAGACCCTCAAACCTTTGGCTCTGCAGTAACGTACAAATCTCGGTTAAGGAACAATGGAAATGCAGACGGTTTACTGGGATTGGCCTTCCCATCCGTCTCGGATTTTGGTGCTGATCCACTGTTTGCATCGCTTGTCGGACAAGGGAGGCTAATCAATCCGACGTTCTCATTGAAACTCTCATCTTCTGGGGCCGAGATGTATGTCGGTGGAGTAAACAATATGCTGTACAATGGTGACATCACTTATTCACGCGTAACGGATCCTGTGAGTTAAATGGTATATGTGAGTGAATGTTGCTGACATTGGCATTCATGTAGCCGGGATTCTGGCAAGTATCCATGGACGATGTTCGTGTCAATGGTGATAAAATCCTCGAAAATGTACCTGCTGTTTTTGACACTGGTTCAAACTATATCTTCGGAGATTGGAACCGGGTTTCAGAATTGTACGGACGCATTGGTGGTGGTATCCTCGTGGAACGCGGAGACTTCGGTTACTATCACCGTGAGTTCTGATGGCGTTTTCGGTACCTTGTTTTCATCAACAGCCTGCAGTGCCGTGCGACTCTTTCCCGACAGTGAGCTTCACTATTGGTGGCACGACGTTCAAGATCCCTCCCGAAGTTCTCAGACGTAATCCGGTTCAGAAAGGTTCTCCCAATTGTCTCAGCGCCATTGTTGCTGACCGCACGACTTCCGGTGAGGTTTTACTATTTCTTCCCGAACCCCTTTTGTGCGGCGCTCGATGTACTCGTTCTGACTATGTAGCCTAGAATTTTGGCTCGTCGGGATGCCTTTCCTGCAGGGGGTGTACAGCGTGTTCGATTACAAAACTTTTCGAGTCGGGTTTGCGGACCTTGCTTGAATCATCGCGAATGTTCCCGGTACACAGTACGTTTAAGAATTCAATTTCAGGTCAAAATATCGGAGGGGTTGGCCATCGCCCTTCCAGGGCTGTTCAAGTTACTGAACTACCGAATGTAATAGTTGGCGGGAGTAGGCTCAAGAGAGCTGTAGGGCGTGTGAGCGCGTTGCAAGGTGATACGGACCAGCCCGGGGGTCGCCGAGCTCCTAGAAAATTACATGGTACCAGCTAGCTGGCATCGTCGTTGCGAAAGCCCCTTCCCAAGTCGAACCTAGGGCGCAGCACCGCTCGAATCAGTGACTGCCACAGCGACCATGCGGGAGGCAGCACTGTTGACGCCGTTCGGGGCACATTGATGGGCCTCCTCAGACGGGGCACCGCATAGACGTTTTTCTGGTGGTCGAGGGGCGTGTGTTCGTGAGGCGTCAATGTGTAACAGTAAGTTTCAAACAAGTTCCCTGTTGCATCGCGTTCTTTTTACCCGAGCCCTCTGACTTCACCACCAACATTCAATCATCATCAGTTTCACCTCTATGTATCCATCATTCGTTTTGTTCGTGTCCCTTATGACCGTATATATCGCCACTGTTTTCTTCTCAATTGTCAAGGTTTGTGGGTGGACGTTTCACCCCTAGTTCTTTAGTCCACTCCTCTATTATGCGATTCATTACGATGATCATATTTGCAGTCACCAGCAGGCTGGTTTCACTGGCCACTGCGAAACCTATACAAAACTGGAAGGCGGGTGGCATCGCCATACCGCTCACCAGACATTCTTCCTCTGACAAATACATTGATCTCGACGCAATGACCTATCACGGTACATCAATCAGAGAGTACGTGGAATGAACCGTTACATCTGGTTTGCTCAGGCTGTCTTTATAATATAGGAAGATTCTTCGTGGCCTAGACAATTACGAAATTAACACGGGGACGATGCATCCTTTCGCTGTGAAACGGAGCGAGTCCGGACTCTCAAAGCGTGGCACTAGCCTCCCGCTCACAAATTATCAAAATCACTTTTGGGTTGGCGAGATTTCGATAGGCACTCCTCCCAAGACCCTGAAGGGTAAATTCTCCTTGTGTCGTTTTGATCTATGTTTACCCTGATTTACATCGCAGTCGGAATCGACACTGGTTCAGCGTAAGTACTTTCTCCTGGTTCGTACAGTTGTCTTTGTTCAGGTCAACATAGCGATATGTGGGTGCTGCAGACTGGCTGTACTGGGATTTCAGAAGATCGCAACCTCTGGGATTCCCATTCATCTGAATCTGCTAAGAACCAGGAGATGCCATTTCAGCTCGACTATGCAGATGGATCCATCGTCGAAGGAGATCGATATGCTGACAATGTAACCATTGCTGGATTCACCGTATGTTTTGTATTGCTTTGTGAACATGACTATTTGATTCTGACGTCAAGCTAGGCAGACCATCAGATTTTTGGTTCTGCAACACAGTACACTTCTCAGTTACACAACAACGAATATCATGCAGACGGTTTATTGGGATTGGGTTACCCTACCATCTCGGAATTTGATTCTGATCCGCTGTTTGCATCGCTTGTCGGACAAGGCAAGCTAATCAATCCGACGTTCTCATTGAAACTCTCATCTTCTGGGGCTGAGATGTGTGTCGGTGGAGTAAACAATATGCTATACAAAGGTGACATCGCGTATGCACGCGTAACAGATCCTGTGAGTTAAAATGGCAGATGGAGGTGGATGTTGCTGACATTGGTATTTATGTAGGGATACTGGCAGGTGTCCATGAACGATGTTCGTGTTAATGGTGAAATAATCCTCAAAAATGTACCTGCTGTTTTCGACACCGGTGCAAACCTCATTTTGGGAGATCGGGAACGGGTTTCAGAGTTGTACAGACACCTTGGCGGTACCCTCGAGGAACATGGAAACTTTGGTTACTATCACCGTGAGTTCTGATTGCCCTTTCGATACCTTGTTTTCATCAACAGCCTGCAGTGCCGTGCAACTCTTTCCCGAAAGTGAACTTCACCTTTGGTGACACGTCATTTGCAATCCCTCCCGAAGTTCTCAGACATAATCGGGTTAAGAGAGGCTCTCCAGAATGTTTCAGCGCCATTGTTGCCGACCACTCGCCCAGCGACCCAGGTGGGATGTCATATCTTATCACTCCCTGAACCCCCTTTTGTGGCGCCCGATGTACTCGTTCTGATTATATTGCCTAGAATTTTGGATCATCGGGATGCCTTTCCTGCAAGGCGTATACAGCGTGTTCGATTACGATAATTTTCGAGTCGGGTTTGCGGACCTTGCTTGAATCATCGCGAATGTTCCTGATGCACTGCATACCTCGTCACGTCGGGGGGCACGCTGGCGCGTCGTTGCGCCATCGTCGCGTGCCGTCGTCCGAGTTGCGTTCGTCGCCCTTGTGCGTGCCGTTGTGCCATCTTGTCGTTGTTCTTGTCGTTATCTCGTTCTTGTCGTTGTCTTGTTGTTGTTCAATTATGGTCGTCGTCTCCGCAAAGATTGAAGCTAGATGCGGTGGGAGCGAAGACGAGTGATAATATATCAACCTTCAATGCTGAGAGGAGCCCAGTGAGCTCTGTGATTGGCGGAAATGATCTTCTTTAGGCATTCGCAGCAGGAAGGTCGCCTTTGACCTTGAGAGGACATTGATCTTGTACAGTCGACGCATACCAGGATAACGCATACTATAGGCTCATACTAAGCCATACTAGGTCTTTGGATTTCCGAACCGCCCTATGCCATATGGTCTCTCCAATAATACATACCTTTTGAGCTGTCCCGACAGGTATGCGGTAGGAGGGAGGGAGCTGACTGGGCTTACCAGGTCTTAAACTTGGTGGCAAAGTGTGACTCGAGTCGCACAGTTTGACGTACAAACCCCGGGCCCGATGTGGCGACCATCAATTACCTGTCGAGCTGCAGTTTTCTTCAGCGTACTCCCGCCGACTGTTACAGTTAGTAGTTCCACGCTCGGGAAGCGTCAACCCCTCCGATGTTTTTACCGTGACCATGAACTCTTTTAGTAGATAATCAATCAATTAAATAGATAATATCATAAAAATAGAGTGTACCGAGGACAATATCCGCGATGATTCAAGCAAGCTTCGCAAACCCGATCTGTAAAGTACCGTAATCGAACACGGTGTATACGTTCTCCAGAAAAGTCATCCCAATGATCCAATGTTCTAGGCCATATAGTCAGAACCAATACATCTAGCGCCGCAAACGGGGAGGTTTCAGGAAGCAATAAGAAATCTCACCGGTAGCCAAGCGGTGACCGACAATGGAACTGAGACAATGACCTGGCAAACTTGAAATTGGTGACAGTATGAGAGCTTCGGGACGGATTGCAAACGTCGCGCTATTAAAGGTAAAGCTCACTGTTGGGAAAGAGTTGCACGGTACTGGAGGCTCTCCATTAAAACAAGGTATACCAAACGCAATCAGAACTCACGATAATAATAACCATAATCATTATGTTCCACGAGGGTACCTCCAACGCTTTTGTACAATTCTGAAACCTGCTTCCAATCTCCGAAGATGTAGCTTGCACCAGTGTCGAACATAGCAGGTACATTTTTCAGGATTTTATTTCCATTGACACGAACATCGTCCATGGGCACCTCCCAGAATCCCTACATAAATGATGTTGTCAGCGACATCCACGCCCATCTGCCGTTTTAACTCACAGTATTTGTTACGCGTGTATATGCGATGTCACCCTTATACAACATAATGTTTATTCCACCGACGTACATCTCAGCCCCAGAAGGAGCGAGTTTCAACGAGAATATCGGATTGATTAGCACATGTTGGGTGAAAAGTGATTTAAACAGTGGATCAACACCAAATTTTGAGATGGAAGGGAATGCCAATCCCAATAAACCGTCTGAATTTACATTGTTCTGGAACGGACCAGCGTACGATGATGCAGAACCGAAGGTGTAGGGATCTGCCTAGCTTGGCGTCAGAATTCAATGATCATGCTCTGTGATAAGCGATACAACTTGAAAACATACAGTGAATCCAGCGATGGTTATATTATCAGAATATAGATCACCTTCGACGATGGTTCCATCTGAATATTTCAGCTGAAATGGCGGCTCGGCCTCGTATGCAGAAGTTTCGGATAAATGGGGATCCCAGAGGTTGCGATCTTCGGGAATCCCATCACAGCCAACCTGCAGTACCCACATATCGCTGCGCTGACTTGAACAAAAACAGGTGTATGAACTAAAAGAAAGCACCTACGCCGCACCAGTGTCTATTTGGACTATGAGGTAGGTCAGGGTAAACATATATCAGAATGATACAAGGAGAATTTACCGTTCAAGGTCTTGGGAGCAGTGCCAATCGAAATCTCAGCCATCCAACCGTTACCCCGAGAAGTGGGAGTCAGCGGGGGATCAGTGTCACGCCTTCCAAGTCCGGACTCGCTCCGTTTTAGAGCGAAAGGATGCATCTTCCCCGTGTTCAATTCATAATTGTCTAGGCCACTAAGGATCTTTCTATATAAAAAAGCCTGAGCAGACGAGATGTAACGGTTCATTGCACATACTCCCTGACTGATATAGCGTGAGAGGTGATTGCGTCGAGATCAACGGTTGTGTTGGAGTTCAGAGAAAAAGGGTGTCTGGTGAGCGGTATGGCTATGCCACCCGCCGCCATCCAGTTCGGTATAGGTTTCGCAATGGCCAGAGCAACTAGTCTGCCGGTGACCGCAAATACGGCTGTCGTAACGAATCGCATGCTAGAGGAGAAGAACTAGCGGTGAAACGTCTACCTACAGACCTTTAATGATGAAAAGCCACCAGTAACAATCTGACACACGCACCACTGGCAGGGATACGAACAATGATGCCGCATAGGTCAAATTGATGATGATGTACTAATGATGATGATTTCATCCGAGACACTGATAGTAACTGCTCCTCGATTCTCGAACATGCTTGACCGGCATCACGGTGCTGGGATAACTGATGAGGGTGGATGGATGGAAGATGAGCCTCGTCAAAATCTCGAGGGACACGACATGGTTGCTTATTTATGAACCTGTCACTCCGAAGAGACCACAACCATGCGGAGAACAAATGCGAAACGCTTACATGATAACTTTTGGCAAGTTACCTTGATAATAATCCCACAAGCTCTTATGTAAGTCGCGCGTTCAAGAATCAACTTGGCATCATACACTCTTCGCGATTTGATGAAGCGACACATAAACCATTGATGGTAAGTTTGAAGGACAGGCAAAGGACAGGCACCCGCATTCAATGGCGCTCTTCATTTAGGCAGCCTGATACGGAAATTGAGGTTTCTGCAGCGTGGACCACTGGCAATCTTCAACTAACTTCCGTTTTGCACCACGTGCACTGACAGTTCTTGTTGCCCGCTCCGATGACACCACCGTATCATCCAATCTTTTCACTGACATACATCATTTGATTTGTTTCTGTCTTTTTTTTTTTTTGAATCAATTTGTGTCCTATTGCGGATTTCTATCATTGATAGCTGTGGATATTGTTACTGTTGGCTTCTCATTATTAAGGTCGGTCGTTTCACCGCCACTCCTTGCCACTCCTCCACAATGCGATTCATTGCGATAACCATATTTGCAATCACCGGCAGACTGGTTGCTCTGGCCATTGCGAAACCTATACCGAACTGGAAGCCGTCGGGTGGCATAGCCATACCGCTCACCAGACACCCTTCTTCTCTGAACTCCAACACAACCGTTGATCTCGACGCAATCACCTCTCACGCTATATCAGTCAGGGAGTACGTGCAATAAACCGTTACATCCCGTCTGCTCAGGCTTTTTATATATAGTAATATCCTCAATGGCTTGGACAATTACGAAATGAATACGGGGACGATGCATCCTTTCGCTGTGAAACGGAGCGAGTCCGGACTCGAAAGGCGTGGCGCTAGACTCCCGCTGACTCCCACTTCTCGGGGTAAAAATTGGATGTGCGAGATTTCGATTGGCACTCCTCCCAAGACCTTGAACGGTAAAGTCTCCTTGTATCATTCTGATATATGTTTACCCTGACCTACCTCACAGTCCATATTGACACTGGTGCAGCGTAGGTACTTTCTTTTAGTTCATACAGCTGGTTTTGTTCAAGTCAGTGCAGGGATATGTGGGTGCTGCAGACTGGCTGTAAAGGGATTCCCGAAAATCGCGACCTCTGGGATCCCTATTTATCTGATACTTCTGCGTACGAGGGCGAGCCACTATTTCGGCTTCAATATTCAGACGGAACCACCGTGGAAGCTGATATATATACTGATAATGTAACCATCGCTGGATTCACCGTATGTTTTGCATCACTTATGAGCACGACCATTAAATTCTGACGCCAAGCTAGGCAGATCCTCAGTACTTCGGTTCTGTATCATCGTACGCTGGTCCGAATGCAAATTCAGACGGTTTATTGGGATTGGCCTTCCCTTCCATCTCGAGTTTTAAGGTTGATCCACTGTTTGATACTATTCTCGCTCAACATTCGCTAATCAATCCGACATTTTCATTGAAACTCGCTCCTTCTGGGGCTGAGATGTACGTCGGTGGAGCAAACAGTATGCTGTACAATGGTAACATCGCATATACACGCGTAACAAATCCTGTGAGTTTAAACGGTAGATGGGTGAGGATGTTGCTGACATTAGCATTTATATAGGGATTCTGGGAGGTGTCCATGGACGATGTTCGTGTCAATGGTAATAAAATCATCGAAAATGTACCTGCTATTTTCGACACTGGTGCAAGCCTAATCCTTGGAGATCGGGAACGGGTTTCAGAATTGTACCAAAGGGTTGGAGGTACCCTCATAGAACATAATAACTTTGATTACTATTACCGTGAGTTCCAATTGCGTTTGGTACCTTGTTTTTATGAACAGCCTACAGTACCGTGCGACTCTTTCCCAACAGTGGCCTTTACATTTAATAGCGCGACGTTTGAAATCCCTCCCGAAACTCTCATACTCGCACCAATTGCGCATGGTCGTTGTTTCAGTGCTCTTGTCGGCCAACGCTTGTTTACCGGTGAGATTTCATAGTTTATCACTTCCTGAGCCCCCGTTTGCGGCGCTAGGATGGACTCGTTCTGACTATATCTAGAACATTGGATCATTGGGGTGACTTTTTTGCAGACCGTATACACCGTGTTCGATTACGGTACTCTACAAGTTGGGATTGCGAAGCTTGCTTGAATCATCACGGATGTTCCCGGTACACTCTATGTTCATGGATTGATCTATTCAATTACTTAATAGGAGAGTTCATGGTACAAACTACCGATTGTAATATGTAATCAGACTGAGGTTACCAGGTGGTACGAACCAGCCGGGCCGTTGCTCCGGGAGAATGCCCAATCTGGCGGGAGTTCATGGCACGAACAATGCCGAGGGTGTGGATGTCTATGCGTTGCGAGCGAGTGTGCTGTATATCATCCTCGGGTGAGGAATATCGGCGGTGAGGGACTCCCACGGCTCCACTCGCTAGCTCTCGTCCCTTGTGTTCGCTATCTCTTGCGACCTGCACGCAAGCACGCCTGCCTGCTCTCGCCCCCTTACCTTCCCTGATCATTGCTTCCCAAACACTGACCTGTACCTGCCGCCGTGCAGTCTCTTAACGAACACGAACTCTTAAGCAGGCTTACTCACCAAGGATGCAACGGGACTGCTCAGTATCATCACGAGGACCCGAGGAATAAGCTGAGGAAGCTGGAAGATGTGTCAGAACGCAAACGTGAACGGTCGAACCAGGAGAAGAAGGACCATGCTTCTGATGGCTCTACGCGAGTTGGACTGGACGACTCAGGAGTCAGGAGGAGACCCGGATTGATTTTAGGTAGTACCATCGCTGCCTTCTCGTGTCTTGTGTTCATCATTATTTATGAGCAGCAATCAACGACAGGGTTGCGTGTTCGTCACGGTGAAGCCGCCGCGTCGGAGATATTTTCGTGGAAGCGCCGGATTGCGAGAGTCGACGTTGGCGGGGCGGTGCTGCTGAAGTTGCAGGGGTGTCTCCAGATATGCCTGGACTTCCTGGACGATGCGGCGAGTCCCAGCGCCGGCGCAATCCATGCCGTACGTGGTTCGAGCGTTGATGCTGCCGTCAACGTCGCCGCTCTCCTTTCTTGATGCAGAAGGAGGGGCGTACGAGCGATGTGGACGTGGACACAGATGGCGGTGTATGCGGTCGATCTAAGATCTTGGCCTCGACGTGGACGAGTTTGACGATTGAGAAGGAGGAAGGGTCTTCTTGTTTCAGAGGAACCCCTTGGTGAGCGTTGGCAGATGTCATCCCTCTGATACCTTTTTTTATGTAAATCACACAAGAAGCTGCAAGCACCGATCACTCGGACGTTGGAAAAACCTCTCCCCTCGCATGTACATTCAATGTAGGATGAACGTACCCCGTGTCGAAGTTAATATATCGTGGTCACCGGACAAGACTCTAAATCTTTGGCATCTCCCGAGAGGACCGGCATTTTTGTCTCTTCTCCAAGGGGTTCCGCAAACAATCTCGTTGGTATCAATGAGACTGGTGACTTGTAACCAGCGTCTAAAGAGGCAATCTGCTGGCACGCCATCGATAGTCGTTCAACCACCACTACGAATTGTACCTGTCCGTGTATTGACGGCTGGTCACCAGTCAAGCGTCACAACTATTGAATAATGGCTCTGCGAGACAGCCTGTCCCCTAAATTTACTATCAATGGTTTATTTATGTGTGGAACAGTCTTCGAGCAAGTTCCGTTTCGTGTTCTTCAAGCTCGGATGAAACCGGTGACCATCATTCCATCATCATCAATTTGACTTATGCATCATTCAATTTGTTCCTATCCCCTGATGGCCGTGTTGGATATCGTTACTGTTGGCTTCTTATTATTAAAGGTCTGCAGGTAGATGTTTCGCAGCCAGTCCTTGCCACTCCTCCACAATGCTATTCATTACGATAACCATATTTTCAGTCACCGGCAGCCTGGTTGCCCTGGCCATTGCTAAACCTATACCGAACTGGAAGGCGTCGGGTGGCATAGCCATACCGCTCACCAGACACCCTTCTCTAAACTCCAACACAACCGTTGATTTCGACGCAATCACCTCTCACGCTATATCAGTCAGAGAGTACGTGAAATGAATCGTTGCCGCTCGTCTTCTCAGGCTTTTTTTACATAGAAAGATCCTCAGTGGCCTAGACAATTACGAGGTGAATATGGGGACGATGCATCCTTTCGCTGTGAAACGGAGCGAGTCCGGACTCGAAAGGCGTGACGCTATCGTCCCGCTGACTCCCACTTCTCGGGGTAACGGTTGGATGTGCGAGATTTCGATTGGTACTCCTCCCCATACATTGACGGGTAAATCTTCCTTGTATCACTCTGATATGTTTACCCTGACCTACCTCACAGTCCATATCGACACTGGTGCAGCGTAGGTACTTTCATTTAGTTCATACACCTGTTTTTGTTCAAGTCAGGCAGCGATATGTGGGTGCTGCAGGTTGGCTGTGATGGGATTCCCGAAGATCGCAACCTCTGGGATCCCAATTTATCCGAAACTTCTGCATACGAGGCCGAGCCGCCATTTCGGCTCAAATATTCAGATGGAACCATCGTCGAAGGTGATCTATATTCTGATAATGTAACCATCGCTGGATCCACTGTATGTTTTCAAGTTGTATCGCTTATCACAGAGCATGATCATTGGATTCTGACGCCAAGCTAGGTAGATCCTTACACCTTCGGTTCTGCATCATCGTACGCTGGTCCGTTCCAGAACAATGTAAATTCAGACGGTTTATTGGGATTGGCATTCCCTTCCATCTCAAAATTTGGTGTTGATCCACTTTTTGAATCACTTTTCGCCCAACATGCGCTAATCAATCCGATCTTCTCGTTGAAACTCGCTCCTTCTGGGGCTGAGATGTACCTCGGTGGAGCAAATAGTATGCTGTACCATGGTGAGATCGCATATACACGCGTAACAAATCCTGTGAGTTAAAACGGCAGATGGACGTGGATGTCGCTTATACTAGCATTTATGTAGGGATTCTGGGAGGTGTCCATTGACGACGTTCGTGTCAATGGTGATACAATCCTCGAAAAGGTACCTGCTATTTTCGACACTGGTGCAAGCTACATCTTCGGAGATTGGGAACGGGTTTCAGAATTGTACAAAACGGTTGGAGGTACCCTCATAGAACATAAAGATCTTGGTTACTATTCCTGTGAGTCCCGATCGCGTTTGGTACCTTGTTTTTATGGACAACCTGCAGTACCCTGCAACTCTTTCCCAACAGTGACCTTTACATTTAATAGCGCGAAGTTTGAAATCCCTCCCGAAGTTCTCACACTCGCACCAATTGGACATGGTTCTCCCAATTGTTTGGGTTCCATTGTCGCCCTCCGCACATCTAGCGGTGAGATTCCATACCTTATCGCTTCCTGAACCCCCGTTTGCGGCGCTCGTTCTGACTATATATGGCCTAGAACATTGGATCATTGGGGTGACTTTCATGGAGCACGTATACACCGTGTTCGATTACGGTGCTCGACAGGTCGGGATTGCGAAGCTTGTTTGAATCGTCGCGGATGTTCCCGGTACACTTTATATTTATGAATTTATTTGATTATCTGATAAGAGAGTTTACGGTAAAAACGTCGGAGGGCCCTTCCAGAACACCTCGCAGGTGCGTGTACCCAACAGTCGGGATCGCGCGCTCCGGACCCCAGGAGGTGAGTTACAAAGAGCCAGAATGGGAAATGGAGGCAGGGCTTGATAGGTGGGTGTGCTGCAACGGTCTCGGACGAGCGCCAGGTGGATGAGTGACGTAGTGGAGGCGAGAGAGGAAGCGCCGAAGCGGTGCCTCTCGCTTGTGTCGCTTGTCCTAAGACCGTACACTACTAAGTATGGCTTTACTCGTGCCTCACTGCACCACAGTCCGACCCTGTCATAACCACTGCTTCGTTTATTCAGCTTACTGTAAACTACGGAAACGTCCTGATAACCATCCTAAACGAAGGGAAGGGGAATAATAAATGCTACATTACATAAGTAGGATGCGCGTGCAGCGAATATACAAGTGAGAAGGGTATCTACATTATCTTGCATGCAATGATATGTCTGATATCTGCATAGCACGACCCCAGTCCGTTAGATCATCATAAAGCAGTAAAAGAGAAAATGGATGGATGGATAAATAATGTCAGTAGCGTTCATTGCAAAAAGCATCAAGCCGGGTTAAGTCGCGTGAGTGTCTAAGAGGCCTAGATGGAGCAACATCACTGTCGTCATAGCATTGACAACGCCATCGTCGTTGCCAGCGTCACTACGACGCACGAGACCAACCCTCGTGATAGATCGAGCTGGACCTGCGGTGCGGCGCCGCTCGTGTCGGTGACCGCCGCATTGACGGTGCCGATCGTAGCCGATGGAGCAGCGCCGTTGACCCCGTTCTCAGCAAGGGCGACTTCGGAAAGTGCAGCGAAACCGATCGCGGGCGGATTGTACTGGAACACCGAATATACATTTTTCTGTGTAGATAGCGAAACGAATCAGAACGAGAAACAAGTGCAACAAGACCGCGTACCAGGAATGTATCCCCGATGATCCACGAAGGCGTACTCTCCCCCGGCAACCCTGTTGAACTCAACTCGTAAAAGGCGCCAATACACTCAGTCGTGCTGATCGCCGTAAACTGAAAGTCTGCCGAACTTATCGTCCAGTTCTGACCGCCGAAGGAAATCTCGACTGTGACCTTCGTGGAGCAAGCTATTCATCGAGAAAACACAATACCGGGGTCAGGGACACACGGGTACCAGTTGGCACGGAAAACTCACGGTATTGGTAGTATCCGGAGTATGATGCGTCAGACGCAGGGGACGAGTTTGGTATCTGGGCATAGATGGCTGCGATGGCAGACGAGGGACCACCAACGTTGGTCGTGCCGGTATCGATGGCAGCGTTCGTACTGCTCCCTAATGATATGGAGGCACCTTGGACCGTCAAAGCTGTGGGTAGTTCATAAACAACGTCAACCATCATTGGTTGGATCTACATGTGACCCGAGAAACTCACAGGAGATGTCAAGGTACCAGTAGTTCGGGGTGCCAGGGATATCAATGTATTCGATCGAACCTGTGTACAAGCTACTGTTCGTGTATCCTAACAGACAGTCGTCAGTCGGACGTAACCAACAGAACCTATCAAAGATGTTAAAGACATACCGAGGGTGAGCTCTCCTCCAGGTTCCAATTCAGATGGCTTCGTGGCATTCGAATATCTATATTGATATACCAGTCTGTATCAGCGATCGCAAACGAGTCCCTTTTGAGCGCTAGTGCCCACCTCCGAAGTTGGATCGCAAACAAGGCCGAGTCCATCACCCCGCTGCTTGCAAGGCTCTGCCAAAACGGCATTTGCCCCGAGGACGAGGCCGCCTGCCATGCCAAGCCCAGCAGCCCAGACACCGGCTGGGTGAGGAGGCCCGACGACACTTGATCTACCACAGCTGCAACCGCAGACCAATCGAAAGGTCAGCAACCCCCCAAGCGCTATTGGAGAAATATAATGACGTACCGAATCCTTGATTCGCGACCGAGAAACCCGCCATCTCTACGACGTCCTGGGCTACGTATCCAGCGGCTTCGCCGGAGCCATAGACGATGGAGAAGGGTGTACTTAGGTTCCTGAAGCTCGACGACGAGGACGCGTCGAACGTGGAGATTCCGTTGCACGAGGACCCGCACGAGTTGCTCAAGACCCAGAGGTCCCTGCGCGACGCACACACGACGTTAACACGTTGATACCCCCAAGACCCGGGCTGCCCGGATGAAACGGTATTTGACACTTACGCTGAACCGGTGTCCAAGATGACGTCGAATGAGGTAGCCGGCGTTCCAATGGCCAGCGAACCGTAGTAACTTTACGCTCCTGCGTCAGCACGGATTGATACTACACACCCAAGTGAACTACGCACAGTGAATCATAACCTAGGTCCCCAATCCTATGCAAGCGAAACCCTCAGTATACACGCCCACAAGCAAGCAGCACGAGGAAGAACGAAGAAAGGAACCACCAATGCCAAAAAGGGACATACAAGTTATACCCAGTACTCCGCTTCTCGTTTGTTCGACCTGAGTACTTGGCAATGACGGCGTTCCGCTGCCTCTGGGCTAGTTGTCCAAACTCAACCGAGTTCAGACTGCTCGTAGGCGACCGCATGCGGAGGGGTATCTTCAGACCAGGTGCTTGTGGCGGTAGTGGTGGCGAGTCGGCGGTCGGCGCACCTGCGCACGCGTGGAGCAAGGTGCATAGTAACAAAATCGACGTAGCAGAGAACATGTTCGATATCATATATTTTTCTTGTTCTTGTGCCGACGAGTGGTCCACCGACAATCCAAGGGAGAAGGAATAGTTTGTGAGAACAAGAAAGAAACGAGCGAATGACCACGGGCCACAGCAAATAAATACTTCAAGCACTTAGGCGAGGAGCAAGTTGAAAACTGCGGAATTCCGGCGCGGGAGCAGTAAGTAAACACAGCACAAGTAACAGTGCTAGTAAGCTGCTGCGGTATCCGCAGCAACTGCGATGCCTCCGGACCATGGCCACAAAAGCAACTGGATTAATTAAGGTCCGAGTGTAAAGTACATAGCGTGATACGTTACAACATAATATAACACAAAGCCGTTCGAGTCATCGAGTCATGAAAATGCAAGAGAAAATGAAACTAATGCAGAAATAAGAAGGATCGCAGCACCACTGGGTATGCGTGTCATCATCGAGGAGGCAGCGCCTGTGGTAGTGACGGAAGCACCGCTAACTCCAAGTGTCGTAGTGGGTATCGTTGAATCGATGCCATTCATCCCGAGGGCTGTTCCTGACAGGGCTGCGAATCCGACGGAGGGCGGATTATACCGGAATACGGAATACACGTTTTTCTTGACCACACACCTACCGTCAGCTGGTGTGGAGGCCGTACAGAACGCAAGTGCTTACTAAGAAGGTATCACCAACAATCCACTGCGGCGAGCCGGACGATGCAGGAACGGTATAGAACGCACCATAGCAGCGATCAGAAGAATTACCAATGGATTGAAATTGAAAGTCTGCGGGACTGATTACCCAGCTGGGTCCACCGAACGATATCTCCACATTGACCTCATAAGAGCATGCTGAAATGGCTATCATTCGCTATGTACGGCGGAGAAGCACAGGAACTCACGATAGCTATAAAACCCTTCCCAGTCTCCAGTCCCAGGAGATGAATTAGGGACCTGGGCGTAAATGGCTGCGATGCTCGAGGCGGGGCCAGCTACAAGTGTGGTGCCTGTATCAATCGATGCGTAGGACGCGGAACCGTTAGGTAAAGATATGGCGTGTCCTTGCACAGTCAATGCTACCGAACGAGCGTTCATATCAAGAAACAGCTGGATTGCATGTAATTCAGCTCACACGTAATCTCTTGCATCCAATAAGAGGGTTGAGAAATTGGAATGTTCCGGTAGTCAATGTTGCCCGTGTACAGACTTTCATTGACGTAACCTGTATGGAGCCGTGAATCAAGTATCTCTCGACGAGGGATAAACCCGGATTTCCCTACCCATAGTCAATGACCCTCCAGGCTGCAAGTCGCCCGCATGTGAATAATTTATGTACCTTGAATTCGAGTGTGTCAATTCGAGTGTGTGCCATACCAACCCTTCGGCATACCTAGTAAGCTGGAAAGCCATCAAGGGTGAATCCCAAGAACCCCCGCTTGCAAGCGCTTGCCAGAATGGCATCGTACCCGACGAAGAAAGCGGCCGCCATGCAAGACCAATCAAGCCTGTCACCGGGCTCCCTAACAAACCATGTGACGTCGAGGTTACCGAGCCTGTAAAGTGGCGTCGAATGACGTCACGGCTTCTACAAAGAAGCTTAGCGTACCAAATTCCTGGGTCGACACGGTAAATCCGGCCATCTGCACAACGTCTTGGACAAGCGTGCCCGCTGCTTCGCCGCTGACGTAACTGATATTGAAAGCATGGTTGAGGTTCTTGAACGTCGAAGACTTTGCAGAGTCGAAGTTTCCTGATCCTGCACACGTTGAATCGCAACTTGACGACGCGACCCAGAGATCCCTAGAATGGACCTACTCAGCAACGAAGTGCATCTAGCACATTGGGAGACCAGACGTACGAGGAACCCGTGTCGAGGATGACGTCAAAAGGATACGGTGGCGTGCCAATGGCCAACGTGCCGTAGAAGCTGTGGAGCGAGGTGAGATCAGCACCTCCATTTCTCCGAACGTTACAAACCTAGCGTCATAGCCTTGGTTCACTACCCTGGGTGGCAACGTTAGATCGCCACCGGGTGATAGGTCAGTAAACTTACAGGTTTTCTCCCGTAGCCCTCTTCTCGTGTCCCTGCAACCCGTATTTTGCAATCACGGCATTCCGCTGGCCCTTTGCCCATTGAGCCCATTGCGTCTCACTGCGCAACGATTGGGACCCACGTTTCAGCTTGATAGACTGACCAACAGCAGGGAAGACAGGGTGAGTTATACCAAGTACCTCGAACGCAAGAGAGAGAAGAACAAGCAATCCAAAACGTGCGGTAGACGCAAACATAACCAGCAAAACAAAACTACTGCGCAAGAGGGAAAATCACGCCCGCCTGATTATAAAACAATTGGATAGATCATGCAGTGAAGGGAAAAGGTGGGAAATGATGGATTGTTGGAGACTCACATCGTGTGGAGGGTATATATTTACGACGGGTCAAAGCGAGACATGCCAAAAAGATCAGGAGCATGACAACGTTAAAAGGCTCTGCGCTGCTGTGATCTAGATAAGTCTAAGCTGTGCTCATCGGATATTTTGAGTAGGACACCAGGACAGACAACGTACAGGTGGCGCACCGGCGTCTTTGTCTAAGTTCACGGTTGGGAAAACGAAATCATGCCAAGGGGATGATTTTATAACATTTGCGCAGAGATTCTCACCGAGTACAATATGTATATAAATAAGAGTTGGTGAGAGAGGCGGAGTTGCCGACCAAACACAGCTAAACTTAGCATGCATTGCCACTAGGCACTGATTTGTTTATGAACAAGGTAACACACCTCAGATTTTGTCTGATTTGTGTCCATTCGTGTTCAGAGTACCGGTCACGTCGAGTCGAGCAGTGGAGAATTTACATCGAGTACATATGGTAACCGTCTTAATCATACTCCCCACGAAGGCTCACAAAACCGACCGCGTTTCAACAACCATGGAAAAGTCAAACTTTGTATACTCTGCCACCACCCGCCGAACCGTGTTGATCCTGATTCGATGTCCATCCTTGACCCGGATCAAGTACACCGGGAACCCGTCTTTGAAGAACTCCATCACTTCCTTTCGTTTTATAAGAATCTCTTTTCGAAGCTTTGCTTCGGGAGAGTCCTCGTGCTCGTTGGCTGCAGATTTCGGATAGGTAACAATCAACGTTTCGTTCGGAAAATCTCGACAAACGACACGTACCCAAGAACGCTTCTGCTTCGTTCTCCTTATTGCTCGACTCCTCCTCGTCATCGGTCAGTTTGCTCCACAAGTCGTGCACAGCGTCTTGAAGAACATATTGCAACAGCTCAAGAAGGATGTTGAACACATTATGGGCGGTCCGATTCCACACGCGGCATAAGTAGTAATGCTTCGGGTCGTCCATCAAACCAGAATCGGGTGATGCGAAGGTGACCGTGGTGGGATGCAGGCCATCAACCTTCAGTCTGTAATGGTGATATGGGTCGTTCCGCGCGGTGTTTTCCAGATACTCGCAGGCTTTCACCCGGTGCTCCAGCAGAGGGACGTTCAACTCTCCGTTGACGAGCGTGTGGCCGGGTGGCAGTGACTTCATCACGCACATGATCCAATCCATCACTTCGCTAGCGACAGCCTTGACACCGCTCCACACCGTTCCGCATATTGCACGAACGAGGTTCAAGATGATCCGGAAAGGTGAGGCAGTCGAGTCGATGTCAACAAAATTTGTGACGGGTAGATTTGGTTCTGTGAAACACGACGGACTGTACGCAAGGAAGGAGTTGACGGGCGAACTGCGTCCACGCCAGTCGAAGAGCGACACATCACCAGTCCGTTTCAAGATCTCTTCTTGCAACCGCAAGAATGCGCGGTATCCTTCCCCGTGGAAGAAAGGCAAGGTTACATCGAAGATACCGAGGAGACAGTATGCCATGTCTTCGTCCTTGGTCGTCCTTCTCCTCGCTGCCCAGCGCAGCCTTGACCTGACCTCCATTGTCCCGGGCTCAAACTTGACCAGATCTTTCTTCGGAATATCAGTGGTCCTATGCAATGCCTCGCACCAGATAACGCTGGCACGATGATCTACCAGTCGTGCCCTGAACTTAAATGAAGAAATGTAAATTTTGGATTCCGCTTCTTCGGTGTCGCGATCGTCGGCCTCTTCTAGTAATGTCCACCGTTTGCTGTAAAACCGAATACGTTTTGGAGCGAGAGTCTCCTGCAACGTCCAGCCCCGCGTAACCCATTCTGGTATCTTGGTATATCTGCGGCGAGCTTTCCAATCAGGAACACTAGGAAAATTGGCTTCGAGGTGGTGTTCCAGTATCCCGAACTCGACCTGGGTATCTGGCTGCATGGATTGGAGTCGGTGGGGATCATATTGATGGCACTTGTGGAGAGTCGTGATGTTGTCGGAAGTTTCCTTTGAAGGATAGGTCGGGCTAAAGGGCCTCTGCATCTGTTCATCGTACAACCATTCATGATCGCCCGCGATGGCTGGCAAACGGCCTCCATCTCCGACATCGTCGACATCGTCGAGATAAACAACGGTAAGATCACTGTTGCGATACCATAAGAACATGGAGTTGATGGATTCCGATCTCTCGCCAAAGACCCCCTCGTCGATACAACAGGTATCGGCCCATGCCCAGCGATAGCCGCACTTGGCCGCAGTGCAGCAAAACTCCTGGAGTTTCTTTGTGCCGACTAGGAAATCTTTCGCCTCTTTTTCCGTCAGGTGGTTAGGTGGGTGGACGATGGAGTAGATGCCGCCAGCATAGGTCGTGTCCCTGACGTCCTTGATTGTGATCTCCCGAGCTCGCCACCGATGGGAGAACATGGCGAATGCCAAGTACTCTTTGATGAAGGCGTTGAGGTCCTGGAAACTCGGGCCCAAGGAATCGGGCGGGCACTCTAGGTCAGGGACGTATGAGGCCTCCGAGATGGCTTCCCAAAGCTTTTCTTCATAGTCGCTTCTCTCCTTGAGAAGCGCGATTATTTGCGATCGTTCGAGGAGGAGCCCGGTGTACGTGTCGATGAGCCTGATCGGCAACTTTTTCTCGTACTCATGGATGACGAACTCATCGACGTGCGATTTGAATTCGGCTGTGAAATCACGCTCGTGCGGCTCGTCTTCCTGTTGGGAGGTACCGGACGTAGGGTTGTCAGTGGATTGGTTGGTTACGAAAATATCTATGCGCCAGATCACTCACTTCCATCGCTAATGGAGGCATGTGAGCGTGGTATCCTCGCACTGGTTGACGTCAACTTCAGGTGTTGTCTTGGGCAGAGTCTGAAAACCACGTCAAACGGTGAAGACGACACAAGCCGAATGGGACTAACTATGGGTTTTACGGTGCAGAAGAGCTCGTCGCATGGATAGAGGTCCTAGCACACGCCTATTGGGGAAAATGCACGCATGCAACGCGAATTTATCCTGCCAGCCTGGACCGGATTCGGCTTAATGATCATACCCGGCTCCACGACAGCAGGCGGCGGAAGACGATGCCACGAGCCTGCAGGGACTTACTTGTGCGTTCTATCTGCTATGTTTTTATCAGGTGGTTTGCCTCGTGCTGATGAACACCATGGGCGGACGCCACGTCCCCAATTTTTGGCAGATCTGACGAACCTGAGCGCTGAGCCAAGAAGAAGAAGAATGTGGCTTGTAGTACGTACGGAACACGTTTAACAGGAATGGTCGATGACACAATTCGCTTAGCTACATTATCACGATGAGATGCGAATGAGATACCATTCAATAGATGGCGGCGAGAGCCTCGCAATGCGCCTCGTGTCCATTAGTACCACTGCCGTCACATCAGCACGATCATCGATCGGGTAAACACAAGTGCCTTTTTTCTGCCTCGTTGCAACCCGGCGTTTGGTCTGCCGGTGACTGTATCACCCTCGTGTTCTGGACGTGGGTGGAGGGTGTGATTGTGGCACCACATATGTGTGTGACCGGGTATTGTTACAGTCTGTTAGCACTGAGGGAAGTAAAATCACATTTAACCGGTGACAGTGTCACTAATCATGCCCAAAATAGTGACACTGTCCCTATTTTCGTGGCCGCATCTTTTCAGTGTCAGGCCCATG
>JBBPOJ010000018.1:0-58770 GCA_038091395.1 Leccinum rimulosum
TACTGGTGATTTTGGCCATAAAGTCACCCGATGAGTCACCCCGTACGATGAGATCTCTGAAATACCCACCTCGTCACGTAAACTCGACCAGCTTTGATAGAACCCGCAGACGCCAAAGCGAGGACGGGTAGGTTGTGTCCACGGTTCCCAAAAGTCATGCGGTACGCATCTAGACCAGCAGCCATACCGATGATCTGGTTACCCATACAAATCCCGAAGATAGGCTTATCCCACTCCTGAATCGTCTTCTTGAGTTTCATAGCAGCATCCCTGCAATGCCTAGGGTCACCAGGACCGTTGGTAAGGAAGAGACCATCATACTGGTCACGGATGAAGTTGAAATCAAAGTTCCAGGGAAGAACAGTCACTTCGGCGTTTGGACGGACGAGGGAACGACTTCGAGGGATGTTTCGCTGAGACTGGAGACGCCAAGGGTTGTTCCTTGATCACGTAACAATCGCGTGATTTCGCGAACACTCGCATGCGGCCGCAATAAGTTCAACAAAAAGTCGGTCGTCTGTTTTCTGAGCATAGTTTGATACCCGTGCCCGGCCCCTTGCGTATCATACCCTTCTCGCGCAACTGTCCGCAGGACTTGCTCGACGGTCGAGAAAGTGGTATGTGACTAAGTAGAGTCACTCTCTTCTCCATCCTTTTCCTCTGCTTCCTCCTCTGCCTCCTCCTCCTCCTCCGCCTCTTCAGCAATCAGCTGCTCCCGTACTGCTTACATTTCCAGATACAACTTCAAAGCTGTCTTCACTGCTTTCCCTAGGACTCTGTACTCGTGAGGATGATACGGACAAAACATCCAACGCGGATGTCTCCCTGAGTGGAGCAAGCGTGAGCTGCGATGATGCTAGTGTCTTAGTAGAATTCCGCGTCTCCTTTGCGTCACCGCCAGAAACTGACTCGTCCCGAAACAAATCTGCCATAGCCCAGAAGTGTAGCATTCGAGTCGAATCACTCCCATATGCTTGCATCACGATGGTTCGCAGTGGATCCAACTGGAATCAATCCAAGCGGGCAATGTAGGCTTTGCTGCTGGATCACGTTGACACTACCCCAACCACAACCCCAACCCCACTGCGTCTCGATCTGTCATCTAATAATGAAAGTTTGACTTCGGCCACACACGACTTATGTAGCAATTGCTCGCTCAGCGATTCCGATGCCAAGATACTAGTGGAGAAGTTCAAATTGTCCAAGCGGTCCTTTCGTGCCATTCTCTTTGGGGAGGCGGGTGTTGGAAAGAGCTCTGTCATCAACCTCATCGTCGGGCAATCTGTGACACCAGTATCCCATAACATAAAAAGCTGTACACTCGGAGCCGAGTGCAGTAGCTGGGCATGCGTGTATCACGTCACTGGCAACAAAAATCCGAACCCGCAACTCCAGGAAAAACTGGCTGAATCAAGGCAATCGGTCTTGACTATGCTCGAGGATTCGATCACGCACAGAAGCTCCTTTACAGGTGACGAGGGGACCTGGATCATGTCATTCTTGAGGAAGATGATCGTAGGAATGATCAAAGTTGGAAACCCGTCTTGGCTGCAAAAACTTAGCGCCAATACCAAGATCGTTGTGGGTTGACCAAGGATCAGGCCGAAGAATTGAATACCTTACTTTATAAACGACGGTTTTATGAGTCAACTGTCCTGACGTCCAACGTACACAAGAAAGAACCTGTCGAATCGAATCCATCCAAGTCGGACAGCAACAACGAGGATGGCGACGTGATGACTTGCTCGAGGTACGAGTTTGTTCCTTTTCCAGTTCGAAACATGTCAACATAAAGCACAGGTCGAGCTCCTTCAGGATCCCACGACGGTTGCGGCTGAAGATCAGTTCAACTACGACGAGGTTCGTGATCAGTTCATTTGGGCTTTGCTGCCGTGCTGACTCGGACGTTGCGGAAGGCTCCCTCGCCGGCGTCGTCTGTTCATCATGAGGACCAGGTGCCACTGCCTGTCTCATCCAACTCTACATCTCAGCCTCCAGTCTACCTGGTAGCCTCCGCCCCAGAGATACATTCGGAGACCCCAGAGATACGCTCATATCGATAGTGCGCCGCTGTCTCGATTCCTTCGGATCTTAAAAAGGTGGAAGAAGAGCAACAGAGGACATGCAGTCCCTGAGCCTCGTCGCGTTGTCGGCGTCAGAGCTAGGTCAGCTGAGAACGTAAATGCCTCGAACAGAGCATTTTCGACAATGGTCGAAGCTCGCAGTCAACCAGTGAGTGTTCCTTGGAAGGCGAATGAATGTGTTCCATCTAAATTATCATCTTAGCGAACGGTCAGAAGGGTTGTGGAACAAGTAGGTGTTCAAAGTTGTCCGTTATACCATCGTTCATCTTTCCTCGCAGAAGAAGTCCAAAGCCAGTGGCGGAGACCGCGGCCGCGGTACTAGTACTGGAGGTCGCCCTTCTGATCCAAATCCCTCGAGCAAGGCAGGTCTTCCGTCAGATGTAGTAGGTGGATCCACAGCCGTCGAGCGGTGTAGGTCTTCCGTCAGCGTCGATCGCATCGCAGCAGCTTATGTTCTACCAGGCACAACAAGCAAAAGATGCAAATCAACTCTCGACTTGGAGGATCGATTTGAGGGTGCCGTACTTTCTTTGGGTATGTATTGCGAGACTTACAGAAAGCATCAGCAAGAACCTGGAAAGGCCACTCTTTCCATCGCGTATCCCACGTGGTTATGTTGCTGCTCGGAAGGTACGACAGAGCAATGATTCCAAGTCGTGTATGCTATGCAATGCCTTTTAAATTATTTACTTGTGTCAATGAGTCTGTATCGTCTTGCAGCGTTAACTCGGGTGTTGCACTGCGAGCCTGTCCGTGTTTGTACTTACCAGGATGCTCACTCAATAAGTGCACTGAGACTGCAAGGTGACGAGAAAGTCTAATGGCGCACAGCCGCTGCTCGCAGAAATGGGCATACCACCACGTTCCTACTGCTGCGACGTCCAACGTTGATCCGCACCTTAGATCTCGAGCAAAGTGTAAGATTGTCAGAAAGAGCACTAGCTTGGGTTGTGATTTTATTATTGGTTGCGGCAGTGGCTGCCGCAACCACTGGATATGGTTATACGGCAAGCCACTGGCACCCAGTGCCAGTGTCAACGGCTAATCGGAAGATCTGCCATGGGCGGTTCCAGTCAAGCGCAATCGGCCGAAATAGACGCCAAGCTTGCAGCCACATCCGACGTATTCAATCACATTCTTTGGTGCTGCATGTTTCGCTCAGGTTAACTCATCGGATCTCCGAGTCTGAAGGGGGTCGGGCCGAGAAAGCGAGATTGATTTTCTATGTCACATGACCAATAATTGTGATACGTGGACGTTAGCATTCATTGTACAAGTACAACCACCGCGAGAAATGCAGCGAGTCTGTCGTAGGGCTTGTCTTGCACTCGCGTTCGCCGTCGCGATTGGCTCAGCTGCTCGTGGCTCGTCTTTCCTTGGTGAGACCCTTGTCCGCAAACACCAAGTCCAAGATGTCCTCGAGCACCAGCCTGTCCGCGATGAACCACTCTGTCAGCATCAAGTATGTTCTGTTTGCGTCTTTTCTCAGCATTGTCACAGTCTGTGATCCCAGACTACAGGTCCGATAGAAACTACGATGTGCGACTATGAAACCATCGAGAGCGTCAACGAAGAACTGTATACAAATCTCCATGATTTAGTCCAGACACCGTTCTTTCGGTACTTTCAAGTGCGTAACTCGATTCATTTCATATAGGGACGCGCTCAATTTTCCGAATACTGCAAGGTCGACCTGTATCGCGAATGTCCCTTCTGGCAAGAAAATGGCTTTTGTATGAACCGCGAGTGTGGTGTCACCACCGTAGAAGAGGTATGAGATTATATTTATGCTAGGGCTTCTCCTCTATCAACATCGTTACAGAGCGAAATACCCGAGAAATGGAGGGCGGCTGCTTTGAGTAAAATTGATATCCCTCCCGAGCATGAGGTATTCATAAACACTGTATGCGCTGGCACCACTCACCACTCACACAAATCCCTAGCGGATACAGTTACCGGGCTGTTATTATCGTGACTCTGATTTTTGCTTCCTCGATGATATGACAGGTTAGCATCGCTGGTTTTCACATCGTGTATTGGGTGCTCACACCGTTCTGCACCAGAGGGTGACTATGTGGATCTATCGCTTGTTCCCGAGCGATACACGGGGTATATGGGGCAGTCTACCCATCGCGTCTGGCGAGCCATCTATGAAGAGAATTGTTTTGGTCTCTCCGAATTGAATCTTCTCACCGAAAACTCTCCCGCTCCTGTTACCCTTCCTGACACTCTGACCGATGTCCTGCGTGAGCCGTTGGATGGCGAAGATGACGACGGGGAATGTCTCGAGAAGAGAGTGTACTACAAGATCATATCTGGCACGTATCTTGTCTGAAAGAATATCGAATTTACACTGACCTCACATAGGGCTTCATGCTTCAATATCAACGCATATATGCAAAGAATGGATGAATCAAACCACTGGTGAATGGGTAAGCCGTCCTTGGTTCATTATCGTCTTCTCTAATGATCCCCTAGGCTCCCAATCTTGAATGTTTTGTCACAAGAATAGCCTCTCACCCTGAGCGTCTTCAATACATATACTTCAATACAGTCTTACTCCTCCGTGCCGTTGCACGCATTACACCATATCTATCCGAGTACGACTATTGTTCTTTGTCAGGGAACGCCCTCATTCCCCATGATCATCCGCATCCGGTCGACTTGGAAGACGAAGTTCGAACGCTCACGAGACTCGAAAATGTGATGGAAATTGCAAAGCACGTTGGCAAATTTGATGAACGAGTGCTTTTCCGTGGCGCAAATGCAAACGTCCGTGGGCAACCCCAACGTCTGGTTATCTTGTCGCTAATATGCGCTTTATAGATTTTGAAAGAGGAATTTAAACAACACTTCCGCAATGTGTCCCGGATCATGGATTGCGTCGGCTGCGACAAGTGTCGCTTGTGGGGCAAAGTCCAAACCACTGGCTTGGCTACGGCTCTCAAGGTGCTGTTTGAAATAGACGAAAGAGCCCTCCAGTGTGTCCCTTCCACTTTCTTCCGTATCAGACAATCGGTGCTCATTTGGTTCGGGTAGTCACAACACGAACCAGAACCTTTTGCAGCGTTCGGAAGTCGTCGCACTCATCAACACGCTCCATCGCTTTAGCGAGAGCTTGCACGCCGTCGAACTTTTCCGGGAGATGTGGAAAAAGACTGGAGAGGAGGATTCGGCGCGGTTGATTCACGAAGCTGAGAGGGCCGTGTCTGGAAATGTAAGTCGTTCCCTCCGTTCGAGAATTTAATGCATGATTGATTGACCAAACCCATTTGCATTAGCCTCGGCCGACCTCTGACGCACAGACCCCCTCGCCGAGAAAGTCCTCACCTGTGTCTGCGCATGATCCATCAGCGACCGCTTTGCCGCAAAACGTCTACAGTGGACTTCGGGTATATCTATCTGATCTTGTGGATCACTGCAAACGCCATACCCTTGCATGCTTCGGTTTCCTGTCTGAGACTTGGCATGGACTTTCAAATGCAGTATTCCCTCTACGAACAGAACTATGACACTCTCCCTATACTCTACAGATACCTTAGTAGAAATTTTGCATTGGTGGCATATATTATTTCGTTGATATTCTCACCTCTAAACATGCACTTTATTTAGTACATACTCATTGTCAGGTTCATTACAATAGCCCGAAAAAACGAAATTACAAAAGAGAAAACCAACAAGTCCTGTACAAATCACAGCGACACACCATCTACGTCATCATCATCATCCTCCGCCATAGGTTCACCATCTACGTCGACTTCATCTACTTCTGCACCACCTGTCAGGGGAATGCCGTCCACATCATCGTCATCGTCAAGGGGAACTCCATCGACATCCTCCTCGACGGGAACTCCGTCAACGTCTTGATCAAGCGGCACGCCATCGACGTCCATTTCTTCAAGCGGTACACCGTCCACGTCATCACCCTCTTTCTGACCTTCTTGAGGAACAGAAGAGGCAAGTTCTTCAGCAGGTTGGAACGACTTGGCCTTGAACCGTGACGCATACGCCTCCTGAGCTTCCGTCATCCCGTCATCGTTCTCGTCTTGTTGGTCCGCCTGCAACTCCGCATGAGCAGTGCCGTCAAGCCGCGCTCGAAGCTCAGCCGTAAATTCAGGAGCAAACACGATCCAGTCTTCCCAGATGTCCACGACTGACGTGATCTGCTTCTTGAACGTCTCCGCGGTGATGCGCCCAGGGAACGAATGATAGATGGACGAGAAATGGTCAAATACGATGCCAAGTCGAGACTGAAATTCCTGACGAAACTTCCAAGCACTTGGTACTGGCGCGGCTGAATTGTGCAGTATGTCACAAATAAGGTGAAGCCGTGCGACCTTGCGTGGGACAGGGGTGGCGTCCACCAATAAAGAAGTGATGATGATATCGGAAACCTGAAGAACGCGGTAAGTTCCCCGGGATTATTACTAGAGAATATGTCAAGGAAGCCAAGCACGGACCTCACGAGCGGCCTCGGCATGTTCCAGGCTGAATGTCATGCAACGAGCAAGTTCGCCACGCTTCCCAGAAAGGGCACGGAGCATCGCCTCAAACCTCTTCCGTGCGAGTCTCCCTAATCCGGTCTTCTTGGTGCGCTCCTGCTCCGATTCCTCCGCAGAGTCAGTGGAATATACCGAATTGTACCCCTAATAAGGCCCATCAGTCAGGGAGCAGAACATACATGGAAACGACCACGTACGTCATCATCGAATTCTGGCTCCACGATATCACTGCGCTCAACCAACCCGCGATAGAAGACATGCCTGTGGTGCTGTAATACAGTTGCAAAAGGAAAATCGTATGATAGCTAAACAACCCACCTTGCGATCGGTGAGAAAAGTATATTTTGCATTGTTTCGTTCCCATTCTTTCAGATTCTCTGCATACTTCTGGCCGTGACCTCTGACTTCTGCTGCCACGGCCCGTATGAATGTATCAGTGACGCCAGGTTCGTCATCTTCGCGTCTTTTTGACGAGCTGTGAGACCGCCTGCGAGGACTTCGGCCATCATGCCTTCTTGAAGGACTGAATGAACGTCGCCGTCGACGTGGAGGGGACCGACTATAGCTGTATGAACGACTGCGTGACCGTCGCGGCGGCTTGTATCCACGGTCACCAGAGCGGGAACGTGAGCGACGCCCGGGCGAGTACGATCGGCTCCTGCTCCTTCCCCTGTCCTGCCGTCTGTCCCTGGAATGGGAGCGTGAACGTGATTGTCGACTCGCCACTATAAATATACGGTGAGTTTCGGACACAGTATACCAGCAAGACACGCACTATACAACGCCCTGGCAGCCATGGGGACGGCTTTGCTCCACCCGACGCGCAATACTGAGCCTCCCCAATCGAAGCCGTCCATTTCTCTCAGCGCATTCTCTGCGTCTTTGCGTTTCATGAACGACACGAAACCACTGAGACCAGCGTTACGATTTCTTCTTGACGTGGTCATGTCACTGCCAGGACCGCTGGTACCATCGCCGCGAGGCCACATGATCTTGACCTGGGAATGCTCTAGGTTGAGAGAATTTAATAGAAATCGAAGACCTACCGAACCAACGGGTCCATGACGAGCAAAGAACTGCCCCAAGGACTGCTCTGTAACGTTGGAAGGCAAATTGGCGACGAAAAGGTTGGACGTCTGGACAGGCGCCGTGTTCGAGATTCAGAAGCATAAAATTTTGAGCGCTGCTCACCTCAGGGTCACCTCGGTCCTTGCTTCCACTTTGACCCTCGTAAGCTAGAAGAGAGTTAATGGGAAATGATCCATGAACGAACACGAACACAAACCTGCCAGAGCGGTAACGGACCGTCCGTGGGCTACAGACAAGGTCGAGAAACGTTTGAATTCCAGAGTATCGTCCTGTCTTGACTTAACTTACCAGAACGAGAATACCGAGCCTCTCGCATGGCCTGCTCCCTAAACACGAGGTCAGGGAGACGAAGAACATGGACACAGTTGTACACACCTCTTGATCTCCTCAAGGAAGGCATCCATGGCACGTTTTCCCTTCGGTTTCGGAACACTGCTCGGCGGGGAGGCCTATAAGACCATCAGTCTACAAGGTCAAACATACGACGACGACAACTCGCCTCCCTCATTTCCTCCCTTAACGCCCTCGTCCGAGACGAGGCATCAGTCGTGCTCTTCGCCGAGGGCTGATAAGGCGTCTTCGTATCACCCGAGCCCCGAACAAATGTCGACTCCGCCTTCTTCCTCCCCGCGTCCTCTCCCTCAAATGCGTCTAAAAAGTCGGCGTAAGCTTTGGCCGCGTGTTCCTCTTCCTCCTTCTTTTTTGCCTCGGCCGCTTCTTTCTCCTTTTCTCGTCGAGACTTGCGCACGGTCCCTTGAGTGTACTGGGACAACTTTTGGTCGTCCAAGGGCTTTTGCTGGTTAGATCAAGCAAATTGGTGAGCACTTGGACATCAAAGAAATAGGTCCTATCCATCGCACTGGGAAGGAAGGTTCTTCGTCGTCGTTGTCAAAGAACGCCGCTAACTTGGATTTCGTTTTATCCATGGATACAAGTCAAAGTGGTGTTGGTACTTTTTGGAACTCAAATTATAAACTCAAGGTACAAACGAGTTCCCACGCCCAAATTGGTTACAACCACTACATCATCAGACTAGCCAGTCCTCCCATGGCATATGCCATCGGCTTCAGAGGCGGGTGAGCCTGGGCCTCAAATTGCTGGTACTTGAGATCCCCAGCAGCGTCAATGCGGATCTGTCGGCGTAACACCAGAGTCACTACGCGGGGCAGTATCCAATGCGTTGAACTACGTACATATGCGCCCTTGTTCCCCACTTGATCGACATAGTTCGGTGCGGAGAAGACCTAGAATGAAAAAGTCAGCATCCACACGATATAGTTGCGAACGTAGGCTTGCGGTCGTGCATAGTCCATCGTGTTCGATGGCATAACCATCTGGAATATGTTTAGTAGTGGCGAAATTAGTGCAAGATGGAGCTACATACTCTCTCTCACTTCGTGACTACGAATCACACCAGTGACACCATTCAAGTCGCACCACCGTTTCGTGACATCCGGCCCAAAAGCAATACCAACACCCTATAGGCCATGCTGAGAAAACGAGTAAGAAGGGAATCAGCCCGACCACGCACCCGTTTACTTGGCCCGCGCCCTGGTGTTTCTTGAGGGTCAGTCCACAGTAGCTGCGGTCGCGTGAGAGAGCGCACGATCGGTTTCCTAGAAGTCATACCTCGCCTTAGAGAGCAGGTGTCTCAGCACATGGCACTGATAGAAATCAAATCCAATCACTCACACATCAAACCCTCTTGACCAGGTTGTCGTCCGACGCGTGGTATCTTACGTATCTCTTCCAACGTTACACCGTCTTTGCTGAACAACCCACCATGAACAACAAAATAACGTTTGAGCTTCTCCGGAGACAATATCGTCTTCGGCGTAATGTCTGTGGACGGCTTCGTCGCGCTGACCAGAGTTGCGAGAGGCACTATACAAACAGTCAAGTTGTGAAATGGCATCTAGTTTCAGGTACGCACTCTCGGTAAATACGTGGGCGAAAAGCTAAGATTGGCAGCTCAGCATTTGAAAGATTGGGTTTTAACCACCTCACCTTGTACGTCTGATCACCATGCTTTTGCTTCGCTTCTCCTTCGAAGCCATATGTCCGATTCATGTCCTTTGCTTCATGATTGCCTCTATTGATGAACATTCGGTTAGGGTATAACCCTGACGTCCTTTAACCACTATGGAAAGCCACGCAGCTCAGTCAGTACTTACATTTATAGCCAAACGCAGTCAATATGACTTCAATGGACCACGATCCTCTATCAACCAGATCACCATTCATCAATAGACAGTGATCAGCTGATGGTGTTCCGGTGAGTGAATACAAATGCAGTAGATCGTAGAATTGCCCTGAATGCGATGTTCGTCCAATCAAGGTAAAGCACGAATTTGACCTGGAAACGCACCGTGGACATCCCCAATGACGTCGCAAGTTATTCCGTCCACCAGATCCAGATTGACTAGGCTATCCTCCTTCTCAAAACACGAGTGCGCGCCGAGAATGATCTCCCATACGTATCGCCGTGGAAGCTTTTTGCCTCGCTTGAACCAGTCCATCATGCTCGATATGAATTCCTGCGTGATCGTATACTTTCCGTTCTCGGTCACATCTAGTTTCGGGCCTGCGTAGTCAGCTTCTACGTCGCAACCACCTAGTTCATACGGTGTTAATAAATCGAACCGCACAAGCAAAGGCTCAAGCAGACCTTCCGCTATAATTTCCATACAGCGCTCCACGGCATTCTGTTCTTCTTCCATCTCGATTGCCTAAAGCGCGTTCGGCACAGATGGCAACACCTGAACCAGACTTCACACCTTCTCGAATTCAATCTTTCGAATAAGCTTTTGAGTCGCCGTCAACTGCGACTTGACGATGTCATTTTTGGGTTCTAGCGCGACGACTTTCTTGAAATCGGCGACCGCCAACTGGGGTTTCACGATCTGAAGGTAACATGTCGCGCGTCTGACTTGATGGATAAACAACGAATACTGGACGTCCCACAAACGCTGACGCACCTATAATACGCTTTTGCATACTCTGGGTCGATCAGAATCGCCTTGGCTGGTCGCGTCGTGAGTATCGCGTGACCAGGCCGAAACTCTCCCACTCACACGCATCGTTCAGGGCAAACCCATGTTCTTCGAGCTTCGTTCTTGCAGCCGCACGATTGCACCAGAACGTGGCATCTTTGGGATTTAGCTCGATGGCCTGGGAATAGAGATTGACAGCCGCCGTAAAGTTGTGACCTGGGCCCACATCGTCGAGCTGCTATGGTTGATCGGAAGGGATGACGTACTAGAAAACGCTTTGTTAGCCTCTGCTTTAAGTTTCGCAGCCTGTGCCCTATCTTCGTCGCTCACGTCTTTCAGACTCAATGTCTGAAGTTCGGGCGACGGTAACGATGTTGGCGATGTCGAAGCAGGTGAGGATGGCGTCGAGGACGACGATGAAGAATCGCTCATGTTGTACTAGAAATTGGTCTGAGATGATCGTCAGCGTACGAAGGTCTCAATTTCAGATCGCCTCGTCGTCCAATTTTCACCCAGGAATATCATCTCACGATCGGTGGCTGTGTAACAGTTGCGCTAATGACTCATTAGCTAAATCCGTGCCTCCGAGAATAGAAACGGTATGCAGAGGCCGGCGCCAGGGACAAGTCAAGGTCATGGAACCGTTTTGGCATACTTTGATACAGTTTAAATTTACTAGAGACGATCTGACTAAGTTTGGACAGTCGTTCAGGTTGAAGCATTCGCCGAGAGGTGGATTGTGCTCATAGGCGTTGACATCTTGCACCCACCCGTTGAAAAATTGATCGAGGTAGAAATTCTGTCAATCACGGTCTAAATAACCCACATAGCAAATTCTGGTAATTTCCGTCAGGCGCACCATCGCAACTATCAGGGTGATTTGCATCAGACCTTGCTCACCGCCACCTCCAACGGAGGCGGGATTACAAGAACTTTCCTGCATCGCGAACGAAGCAAGCATAATGGCAGGAACTAGTTTCCGTGTTCAGTCACCAATCTAAACTCTAGGAAAGGGAGAGAACCAACGTATTGCGCAGCGCACTTCTCGAAGAGGGGAACGAAACTCGTACAAGCAGAAAACGCGGACTCTGGATTAAGTATGCGACTTTCGAAAGTTCAACGCTGACAATATCATCAATGTGTATGAGGGGAGGAGTCCACCCTCCCGACATCAGCCCGCAATTCAAGCAGTTGATGTTCCCATTGGATCCGCTCAACGCAGTTATTTTCTCTGAAATGCGCGTGAATCATGAACGAACGAGGACGGTCAGGACCAGATCGGTAACCACTTGACCACAAATCCCAGTGGACGTGACATTGACAAGGCCGTTGACATGGCCAGTGTTGACCACCAACCAATCACGAGCTGCGGGAGATAAAGGCTGTGAAATAATGGGAGAGAAGCTCGATAGCAAGTGAAATAATAGTAATCAAAGCACTGACCTGTCTGGAGTCAATCCAAGAGAGGGAGTGTACGTGACCACCGGGCGGAAAGACCTCGCGGGGCCCCATGGGCATGTCTCGGCATCGAAGCGGGCTTGCCTGCATTAGCGACGAGAGGAAAGTCGTCTCAACTTCCATGTGAATGTCTGTAGAGGGATTGGACGAGCGTGGTGAGCAATTAAATGAGTGACAGAGTGGATCTACTAGAAGTGGAAAGCAATTTCAGTGATGGTATATTTCGAACTCGGATTTCGTCTGCTGCGTACTAGTGTTAGCTCCAACGAAGTTACCTGGAGTTTCTGTAAAGGAGTCTCAGTCAAGGACCATTGGCATGTATCAACGACAGCACTGCGACACTAGCTTCAAACACTCAGCGCTGCTGTAGTCACTGGGCCTTCGGTCTGGGCTCTGCACTGCAACGCATAAAGGCAAACCAGTATAAAACACGGCCCACTGCTGTGGAGAGCCATAGTGGCGCTTGCACCCGTTACGTGATTGGTCCCGATCAGCGCCAGTGAGTCAGAACAATGGACATCCCTTCGATGCATAACTGTGCAATTATATAACTGGCAACTGCTTGCAAGTTTATCGGAACAGTTCCGCTAGTGCCGTTGTTTTTTGGACGGCGATGGACAAGGAGCACAGCAAGGTCAACAGATTTCGAGGACGTTCTTGCTATGATCCGCTCGAATTTCGGGACCAGGATCGTGCGTTAGGCGTTGCATCCGGGCTGGTAACAAACCCATCTCGAGTGGCCGGATGTGTCCAGAACTGATACACGCTCCATGACTCTCGCCCCTGAGGGACCGCCATTCATTGACAGTCGCACCAGGATCAAGCCGGGTCATACGGACGAAAGATGGACACGTGTACAGTGCAAGGTGAGAGAATCACGGAGATAGTGGCACAATGATGTGTTTCACACCCGATCGGTGACAGTGACAGAGTCACGTCGAGTGCAACTGTCGGAACACGGGAGCGATGATGGGTCCGTGAGGGCGAGCAAGGGGGCAAAGAAGCTGCAGCTGTCGATTCTGACCCTCCTATCTGCGGGTCGGACTGATGTGACTATGGAGGTGTATGTCATGCGAACGGTGCCTCGACGCCGGTACAAAAATGGGCAGTCGCCGGACAAGGGTTGCTGCGCAGAAGATGGGGAGAGCATCGACCACTTTGGCACTGACAAGACTCCGACGCCGGAAATAACTTCACAGAGCTGAGAAGCCATTGACACGCACTCAGCACGCGAATGTGTTGCAGGCATTCACAGCTGCTACGTAGAGCTGTCCGCGGGTCCGCCCTAAGCCACCCAACAAAAAATGCTGTGAGTCAGGCTCTAGCCTGAATGACGCTGAAGGGCGGCGGCAACGGGGGGCGGGCGGCGATGCAGTCACAACAGGGACCCCGTGTGCGGTGTCAGGGGGTCGGAGTGAGAGAGTGACTCCTTCATTTTATAGCGCCTGAGTCAAGTACGACGAAGAGTTATTTAGAATTCCCCCTCCTCCCCTTCATAAGACGCCAGGAAGTTCCCCGTGTCCACATTCACCGCCGTATAGCACTCTCTTGCCAAGCGAGAGATCTATACTATCACCGAGGACATTCTAGAGTCTTGTAGACTTTAGACCGTCCTTGCAGCTCAACTCGTGCCGCAATGTGCCGCAACGCCTGGTCCCGATTCGCCCAACCCTCCCGCCAAATTACCTCTTCGAAACTTGAGATCCTGCCTGTCGTACCCATCGTAACCCTCATTACCAACATGCTCGCTATTGTATACTAGTTAATCCGCCAAACCGCCCGTATTTTTCTGCTTCCCTCGCCGTCTCACTCCGGTTCTCTACTCGCCTCATGGTCCGCCCCTCCGTACATGTTTTCCCCCACCGGGGGTCTCCTTCGACTTCACATACAAGGGTTCGTTGGCAACCTTACAATACTTCACTCCAGTCTATTGCTCGCTCGTCCCCAATTGCCTATCTCGTCACTCCTGCTTCTTCCGTCTCTTCCGTCTCTCCATCACCTCGTACTCTTCCCGAGTCCGACCGTCCTCGTCATGCTCACCATCCTTCCCGCGAGTCCAAACTCCGCGACATTCAAAAGTCAAAGTTTGTCCTCACTCTCGTCGGTGAGCCACTTCCTTTTCTGTCCCTATTCGCCTATTTAGGTCCCTCCGCTAAGACCAAGCCGTCAAATCATTATGCGACATATGGCCTCAACAAGATATTCCCTCCGTATTCCTGACCTCCGGCCGACCAATGGTCTCTTCGGTGTCGGGTTCGGATCTTTCGCATCCCACCAATATGCCCCATTCCACCTATCGCAATACTCAACTGCCCTCCCCAATCTCTCCCATGACCCAACCCACTCCTGCTGTCTCACCCGTCTCGTTATATTCGGACCGCCCAATTTCTTGCCCACAGCTTCCCCAATGCGATATCGTCCCAATGAAATGCTTTGTCCACGAGGTTCTACGCCGCTCGCGGACTTCAGGAACTGTGCTTCAAACAGCACTTTGCTATCTCCAAGCCATACGCTCAAAGGTTCCGGATCTTGTCCGAAAAGAGAAACAGGCCTTTTCGTCTTCCTTTCCCTTGGGATCGGATGATGATCGGATATTTCAAGGCGAGGTTGGCCTCAAATATGACACCGACCTTGGCAGATCAACTCTCTCTACTGACGCAACGTTTTGCAATAATTTCCTCGCAACGGTTCGCCTCGACCCAATTCCATACGATGCTGCTGCTTCGCTCTCGATCGAGTCGGGTTTCCATGTTCACAAGGTGCCGGCGGACAAGTCGCAGATTAAGAACGCTCTCCCTCCTCTCCCTCCCCTTCCGTCCCCGCTCCTCTGTCCTCGTCGCACCTTTCTTGCTTCTCTGATTCTGGCATCAAAATTCATGCAAGATCGCTGCTATTCGAATCGGGCATGGGCCAAGCTCTCTGGCCTTCCACCACGTGAGATTGGCCGATGCGAGCGCGCACTTGGGGAAGCCCTCGAGTGGCGTCTTTGGGTCGGTAAATTGCCTGCAGCGCAACCCACCTCAGGACGCACACTCGCAAAGAGCAAGAGTGAAAGTGACATTCCTCTCACTGGAACCCCTCGTGCAGTACATATGGCTTGCGACTTGGATCCTGTTCGGTCTGTCTCCAGTGCGGTTTCGCCTCCTGGTTCCAGAATTTCTCCGCTCAGGAGGAGTGCGACCGTACCAGCCGGATGTCTCTATGTGGATGGTCCGCCGCCAGTCCACAATGTCAGCCCGACAGCCTATAGTTCCAGCCCGTCAACCCCAGGACTCAGCTACTCTCCGACCTCGACGGATTCGTCGCTTGGCGATCGTACCGTACAAATGACCACGTTCATGGACATGTCTACACCACCACCGGGTCAGTTCGCCTCCTGTACAGGGGCGCAGAACGACAAGGTGCTGGCGGCGTTGTCCGTCCCGCCGAATGGTTTGTACGTGCACACGGGTTATCAAGACGTTGCCTTGTCCTCTCTTCCGCATCAGATCGACCCGCAATACTTGATGTCACATGGCGCTGTTCATCCGAACAGCATATGGACCTTCAATCGCGATGTTTGATTATGCACCTTGTACTACAACTTCAAGTATGCGAGTTTTTCATGCCTCCTGTAAAATATTTCTTTCTATCTTGTTCTCTTCCCGACCACTTTATGGTCTTGCCTACTTGACTTGTATGTATATGACGTGACGAGGCGGATGGAGGAACGGCGTTGAGCGATATCGTTTCTGATTCCTGAACAATCTTGTCTCTCCTGTAAGATGTACTATTTGCCATACCCACTAGACTTTTTGCTTTCGGGCATCTGTTGTCAGGGCTGTGTACGCCCTCTCTCGGCGAGTTACCAGCATGAAAGATGCATAGCTTGCAGTACTGCGGTGGAATCGAATTTGGTCTAGCACAACATACAGGTATGATCACACGAACTCCGTTTGAGGGAGAGACTGATGTGTGACAGGATCAGGCCGTGTTGGTCGCCGAGGGTAACTATAAAGGCTTCATTTACATTCAAACAATCAAGGGCTCTATGGGCATCACGGAGAGACCCAAGGGCGCTGCAGCATACACCGCGCAGATAACGATACATGCCAACGTAAACGGATCCGTACACCTCGGAGCTGTAGGAGCCGTCAACGTAGTAAAGCTGTTGCAGGTGCAACATCTACATGGAGACGGGAGAAAAAGGAGAAGTGGAGGCGAGGACGTCTGCTGGCAGGAGGCTGTTACAGGTACTGTTTGGTCGAGAAGGAGAAAAAGGGTAGAACTTGATGCAAACAGGGAAGCGAGCCTATCACTTCATCATATCAGTCGTTGAAGAATTCGATGGGCTGGTCTTCGGTCTGGATCGCGCGCCACAGGTGCGGATGCCCGTCCGGATCTCTCTTACCCTCCAGATGCAAGATTGAATGAAACATAACATCCTCTTCTCCCTGTCAGGACGAAATAATATTGTGAGACCATATGATAACTTCGAAATGAGCACACCCTACTTACCCTGTTGGGAGGATCGTGGATTCTGTAGATGCCGATGATATTACAGGAGAGAGAATTTTATCAACATTAAAAAAAGAGGAAAAAAGGATAATTAGCCGTAAGTCCTCATTCCACAAATACATACGAGAAATATGACCGGAAACTGAGACGAGGAGAGAGCGCCCATTCATATACGTATGACGGTCAAGTGGGCAATCATGGGGGCATGTGGGTCGTCCCGGGAACACAGCAGACGGCCGATAGGCTGTTCCACGCACCTGACGTGAATGTATCCCGGACCCAGCTCGTCGTTCACAGCTGGAATCCTGATTTTCCCTAGGATGATGGTGCCATAGCTCACGGCCCCGCTGCGCACTTGAACGAGGTCTTGCTCAATCACGAAATGAGTGAGCTGTGCGTCGGTGAGTCCGGCTGCGCGGGACCACATCCTGGGCTCGTGTTTGTCCCACTCGTGGCGAGAGTGGAGGATTTCATGCTTGATCTGGCGCAAGACGTGATCAAACGCCTCAACAGCGTTTCGATGTGGCGGGTGTGGGGCGTTGAGGTTGACTTCCTCTGCCGATGCTGTTCCGTTGGTGAGGTAAATAAACATCCAGTTTCGTCGAAAGTTTATTCAACCGACCCATCGTGAATGCCTGCTAGACTTGTTGGAGGTAACTGAGTGTTGTAAAACGATCGAAGTTCAAGTTGGTCCAAATCTAATCACATTGAACCAAATTCATGATTGAGCTTATGTAAATCTGTCTAGATTCAGAAGCCTCATCAGAAAATGAAGGCTATAATAATACTGATAACAATAAGCATGAAACTTCTCCGTGTTTCAAAATTCATGATCCGAAGTCGATTGAAAACTTAAACCAACGAGGCTAAGAGACCACTGTGGAGGAGTACGGCAATGTCGAGAGCGCTAGCTGCACCTACGGCGTCTTCGTAAGTTCATGACCCACTTCATACTTATGATCTCTGGGGATTACATGTTCCATTTTTCAGAAGCAAGCAATGCCCGACATATTTATACAAATATCCGATCATTTCGGTCGAACAAGGCACACTGCTTTTTAAACTCGGCCATCGAATGGCGGGGCAGGTACTGTTCCTATTGGTGATCGTACAGACTAATACTGCGCATGCTGCGTGCGGGCCTATTTTACCCGTGCGACGCCCTCCATCCGTGCGCCCAATTTACGTCGTGGAATACGGAAAACACACCTCGAGACGACCAACGAGGTTTCATGATTATCAGTGGAGAGTCCCATTTGGAGATAGAAGGCGACTTGACCTCAGCCTTCCGTTGCTCAAACCCAATTCGTTCCAATCTCCGAGATAGTTCAATCAGGACGTCCAGAAGGAACGGAACTGTAACCAAATTCCGACGAACCATGCTATGGACACGATTAGAACGTTGTTTATCAATCTTGTTGTTGCACAACGCCACCGTCAATAAGTGTCATGTTGAAGAAGCATTTACTTATTCGAAAGTGAAGATGTTTTTTCGAGGGGGCGATCTCTTTATGCTACGCCATTGCAATAAGTAATATACGAATCATTCATTCAAATGGGTACCATCAAAGCAGGGGGTTCTGTGCCACGAGATGGGATTCTTGGGAAGTCTCAGCATGCTCGCTATGTCCTGGCGCATCAGGAAGCCTATCGGGAGGCAGATCGCGATGCCTCTACCAGGTAATAGTGCTGCTAGTAACTCCATCGCACACACTTGTACACCGACCTGCTCCAACCAATTCAGTTGGGGGAAAAAACACGATCAACCACCGCTATTTGTGACCGTAGGTCCCTCGTAAGTTTAGGGCGGAGATATCGTTGCATCGATCTGTAATTCTGAATGGCCGCGCCTTGAGCGCCGTAATGCATTGCTGGCATCCACTCAGAAACCCTCGCCGCAAACACGTCAGCAACCCAAGGTGATCTGATTGCGTACAAGGCCGCGCGGTTACTTCAACAGCAAGGGTACAGATTCCGAGAACGCGCATTCAGGTTCGCAGGTTTCCCCCTAGTCTTTTTTCAATTTTTTTTTTTTGGTTCACCGATTATTTGCCCTAGTTTCGTTCCACAGCCCCCGCCGGGGCCCGGGCGTTGGTCACTTCCAACGTTCATCAATATTCGTCAGTTGTCCAGACAAAAAGGACTGTCTCGTTGGCAAGGCACAGGGCGGGCCGTACGGACGTCGCGGACAGTCACTGAGGACAGACTTCAGACTTTCTTATTTCTGCCAAGCCGTTTCTGCAGAGCCTCGCCACTTGCTGGCACCTATCAAACGTTGAGATTACATACACACAACACACGTCGCAAACGAGGTCCGGAAACAAAGGTCGTACTTGAACATAGCAGGGTCCCAAGAACGTTCGACCGCAGATATTTTACGCCGACCGCCACTCGGTACCTGGCAATTCTTGGTACAGCCGTTACCAGGCATGCATGATAAAGAAAAAGACACGTGAATACCAGCCGTCAACTGAGCTACCCCGATCACACCTGGAGAACTGGATCCGGCGTTTGAAAATCACAGCGGTCTGGTAGTAATAACGGCGGTTAGTTTATATTATTCACTACTACGGCTCCACTGGGCGTACGTTTGAACCTTGTTGGCGTTTACTAAGGGCATGTGTAGATCGCGAAAATAAATACCTGAGCGATTGGGGTTATTCCCCGACTTGAACACGGCGATTGCGTGAGAGGCGGCTAGTACGAAGGCCATACGAGGCAGTGTGAGAAGGAAGGGGTATTATGGTCATTAAGATGTAAAGGATACTGCACGTTGGTTCTACCGGATACGGTACACTCGAGACGCAGGGTCAGGATCGCGTTACAGCGGAGCTGGACCGATCTGAAGAGCACCATGCAGATGCAGAGTGTACAGAAGGAGTCGTCGGATCACTGAGGTTCTATTTGAAAGAAAGCGGAACAGACCTGTGGCATGCAACTTTCTGATACACAAGGGAGTCTGTATGTGCGCGTCAATGAATGTCATCGCGCGGATCTGTCCGAGTGTCCAGCACAATAACCATCCATGACGCTCAGGGGTGATGTCCGGGCTTGGACTCTCTTCGTGATCCAATGACTTCCGTTATCTTCTTTCCGCCCAGGGGAACCTCCGGCCACTTATGAATTTCATTAACATGGATCAGCAGCACCTAATTGTAGAAAGTGAGCAGCGGGGACTTCGGAAGACTCGATCGAAATATGGAACGCGCTCGTCGTGAAGTCTATAGGGATCATGAATCGCCTCGACTTCCAGGGTGCAGAAATCGTGTCTCACCACCAATCATTGAGACTCGACAGAACACTCAGCGCCTTCCCGAAGGGAATCCACCCTTCATGGGCCACAGAACGGATTGATCGAGAGTGGTCTATCTCCAAAAAGAAGCGTACCCTGATATTCTCATATGTTGTCCCTGTCAGGAAATGAGACGCACGTGAGAGCAGAGCCAATGCTCCTCGGATTTTTAGTAGCGTCTGGTCCAAGTTGCATGTTCTTCACACTGACCACCTGATAACATCGAACAGCCATTAGCGGTGCGACGGTTGGAAACTTGATCGCGACAGATGAGCCGTAACAGTCCTCAAAAGCGCGTTAAGCAAAGACATTAGGCAACGAGTCAATTCCTGGCGGGTGATCCGGAACAAGTGGGAGACTAGCAGCGACCATTGAATTATCAGACGGGGCGGCCATGACGGCGAAGCTCATGAATCTATCATAATAAACTTTAGAGAAGAAACAGACGAAATAATCATTATCATCATTAGTATCTAGCATGGTGGTGGTCATTAGACGAATGTCCAACCAAGCTCCTTTCCTGTGGGGCGTGAAACTATGCAAAATTGAGTGCCAACTGAATGGCAGAAAAAAGCTACGAAAAAAGCGCTTACATATGGTTCCATGGGATTTAACGGGGGAAGCATCTGGTTATGTGGCCAGTGTTGGGAGGACTGTTGGTGATGGGAAGACTGGTGGTGATGAGAGGACTGGTGGTGATGAGAGGACTGGTGGTGATGAGAGGACTGGTGGTGATGGGAGGGTTGGTGGTGATGGGAGGGCTGGTGGTGATGTGAGGATTGTTGGTGGTGATGCTGATGTCCATGCTGGTGTCCATGCTGGGATTGGTGTGGTTGTGTCATGGAACGCATTTGAAGAGAATGGCTCGATGGGTGCGAAGAGCCAGGAGGTCGGGAGGTCGTGTGCAAAGACGTTGTACCGCCGTAAGCAGGTTCGTAACGAGTCGACTGGTATCCAGACATTTCGGGTATCATAGAGAGAACGGTGGTCTGAGAGGTATGATGAACTTGATGATGATAAGGGTGCGGAGCGCTATAAACTATGAGGCCTCGAGTGAAATTCGCCAAGAACAGCACTTACATTTGCCGACGGGGGGGTTCAGGATCTGGGCCCAATGGTGGAATGAACGGTTCGCTGTGAGAAGCACTGAATGGATGTATTTTTTAAAAGAAAAACGAGGCTCGTATGTACCTGTGACGACGCGCTACCACAGGTGGCAAACTGTAATCTGCTGTTCGCCGTGGGGGGGTGTTGTCGCGAGTCGGAGGGGTGGAGGTTTCGGATAAACCGGAAGATTCTGCAGTGGAAGGTCGGCCGTCGACGCACTCCTTTCGCGGTGCGGCCTTTTTCCGAGTGGGGACACCCTCAGGCCAGGTGCACTGAACGAGATGTTAAGCGGGTGCCGACCACAAACATGGATCACTCACATCTCGTTGGCCATGGGTACAGCGCATGCAAATAGGCTTGGCCTCGTCGCACTATGAAGCGGCGTCCAGTCTGAGATGGGTGGGGGTGGGGCGAGCGCGCTCACCTTGATTTTTTTGACGCGACAAGTGAGACAGCCAGTCTTGCTCCTGGTATACTTTGGGCGCTTTCTCTGCTGTGTTTCGCTTCGAGGAGGAGGTGCGACTAGGTGGCCATGATTGCCACCATGGGACTGGGGGTAATAACTAGAGGGGGGCACGTAGCTGTTAGGGGTGGACGGGCTGAAGAAAGGGAAGAGATGAGCATGGCGCGATTAACAGAAAGGACGGATACGGACTATGTCATACTATCGGCCATGGGATTTATGTTGAGAGAAGGGTCTTCGGGCGGCTGATCCTTCATTGTTTTATATGGATCCTTGCAAGGAAGAAGCAGGGAAGGTCGAAGGGTGGAAAATGGACGGAGACGACACCATTGTCACGGACCCGGAAATCGGTCTGGATCACTAAATTCAGATCTAAGGGTCGTGTTGCGTTGTAACAGATGGCATTTTCACTCTGCCATAACAATATTTCGTATACGGAAGGTGGGGATTTTTTAATAAAAAATTCCACACATGACTTCCACGTCAGGATTCGCTGGGCAGTGTAAGTGGGTGGGAAAAATGGAGAATAATATTCAAAACACGATACGAACATTCGAATGTTGTAGGCTGCACGCGAGGATGACAAGTTGAGAGGGGAGAAAACATTCGACGATCCTGCCATAAACGGGGACCTCCCCTGACAAAAACGCCGCGAGAACCCCAAAACGAGTGATTTGGCTGTGATTTTTGGTTGACACTGATGCGGCGCGGTGCATGTCCTGTTTTGGAAAGTCGTCGGCGACATATCCTCAACCCCCGACTTGACATGTCCCTGCACCCACTCGCTCGCCGCCCTCACTAAACTGTCCATATGTCACTGTCATGTCCGCCCTTATTGATTCAACACAACTCCCTCTCAACATGTGCGACTGCGGTAGTTCGTCAATTCAATTCACTCCTTTCGTTCGCCGTACAACTCCCTCACATTTCCGTAATCAGAAACGCGCTCTGATGTGAATGCCGATATCAGCACCATGGCACTACGGTGTGATCAAGCACGCATGTGAGGTTTCACACCTCATACAGCCCACACTCACCAGGTCCCCGTACCGCCATTCGTGTTTGTTCACGTACATGCACCGTCTTTTCCAGCGTGGCTTCCGACTCCACCCTAATCTCCACACCCCGCGGCGTTTTTTTTATTCATCATTTCGTCAATCGCCCTCCTTGCCTTGTCCTCAGTTGGCGGCAAGTGCCACGAGACCACTCACCCACTAGCTTGCTCATCGGAACAATCGAGGCGCTGCGCCTCGTGACACCACCAATTTCATCTCCCGACCCATCGACGCATCATGATTGACTCATCATCCTCTCGTCTGTTTTGATTTGACACCATCCCAGTTGTGTGATATCACATGCCCTCTGCACCGCGTTCGGTGCACACGACACACCTCACTGCATGCACCATTCAATGGGTCTCAAAGCCTTAGATCCGTGACTATCCCTGGACTAGAAAGAATAACTTTGATCCCGTCTTTGATGCATGATAATAATAGTAACGGACAAAGTGAGGTGGATCAAATGAGCCCGACTGCTTTCTGACTCTGACATCACCTTCTGTCCGTGCCGAACTAAACCCGAGGCCTTTCGCAGTCCAAGGTACAATGCTCCTGTGAACATCCTGGTCAAACTCGTCGAATTTTACAACCTTGATCCCAGGACGTTGTTCCTTCACTAGCTCATTTCTCAGGCATACCCTCCTTTTCCGGCATGTTGTATACCAGATCACGTACAACTGCACGATGCCCACCGTCCGAAGACTTGGTGGCCTAGTTCTCTCTCAGCCTTTTAGACTCCACCAGCGCCAAACCTTAAAAATAAAATAGAAGAATACCTATTTATTTACTCACCCAAAATAACACTGCATTTGACATCGTTATCCCCTTCTGACCTCCGTTGTCTGGAGTTCGTCAGCGATTTCGTCCAAGCCCGATGCGCATCAAGTGCGACCGTGTCGAGAACAATCCGATTAGACTCGGGGACATTTACGTTGCGAAGGTCTGATTACGAGCTGAACGTGTGAACATTCCAGAATGGATTGAGCATTCCACTGTCAGCGGGCAAAGGCTCACGTGTTAAGGCTCTAGTTTCAACGCTGGGGCAACCTAGATGGGGTAAAATTGAGTCGTCCCGGAACCAATCTTGCTGGGGTCAAATACAGGAACTGTTTTGAATTGGCTAGCCCTGCAGACTCGGAGTCCAACCCCCAAATCGAGGCCTCACTGTTGAGTGCCATAACGTGTAGAAGTTCTTTTCCATTTTTCCATTTTTCCATTTTTTTTTTCATTCTCTCCAATTTTGTTTGTTTTCCTTGTTCCTATGTCCGTTCATGGAACGAAAAGTGCACGCCAAGTCTGATGGCTTTCCCCCGTCTTCCGCAAATCCGCGGTTAACTTGTTAAGCTGTGTGCCGGCCAATCGCCGTAAGTAGGCCGTAGCGCCAGCCTTTGAGGGACACGTTTCAGCCGCATTAAACCCTAACTGAGAGGGCGACTGATAGGAAAAAAGATGAAACATCCGTACACATGGAAACCTTGCAGAACGGAATGTTGGGAGTGCCAGCGGAAGCCCCAGAACAGGACCGAAACGATCCGACCAGGCCGTGACATGCCTAGAGAGCAGGGCGACCAGACATATGCAGAGCTTGGTTGATTGTCAAGATTTCCTTTGTTTGTTTGCACAAAGCACTGGGGGCGTCCCCGAATACAGGCACTTGAGGTCCAACCTCACCGCTGGAGATTCACGTCCATTACAATCGATTCGGCCGTGGGCGGCCGAGGTTTGGAACGACATTTCGAGAACCAGAACCAACGGTGGAAAGCGCCGTTCCCGGCGGCGAGGGATCGCGTACGTGCGGGTTAGCGGTCAAAGTGCTCAAATCATTGGACCTGTCCAAGTGACCTTCAGGGCCCGGCAGACCTGGGGGTGATCGCTCGGCAGTAAAATGGAGCTTGGCTTCCGAGACTTTTTGCTCAAGCGATTCGAGGATCGCGATCGTCATCATGGGTACCCGGTCAAGTTTAAAAGGTGTCGTCGCTTGTTGTTGTTGCAAACACTCCAAGTTTAGAACGCCGACCGGCAAATGTTCGCGGGATCGCTTGTGTGCTCTGATGGCCCTTTCTATTTGGTTTCTGAACCGTACGACCAACATGCCACCCAGCGTGCAAATGCTGTATGTTTGAGTCGTCCTCCGCATGTCAGAACCGTAGAAGGGGAGTCTCTCATAGGTTTTGTCTTTTTTTCCCCCCTTTCGACAGCGCCCCCGTTTGCACTGGCCAACGACCGACAGATCTCGATGGTGTCATGTCTCTGCCACTGCAGCGCCGTGAATAGCGGGAGAACCACTTGTCCTATGAAGGAGGTCCTGCATACGGAAGCACGTATACCCAAGATAATTGTTATCCTCATCTTCCGCGTCTCGGTATGTCTTTTTGTTATCTCAGCAGTCTCGACTCAACATTTGTGGCGAGTTCTGGATTTGCGAAGTGCGTTTCCAAGCATCACCTTCTGCGGTATATTCAATCTCCTATAGGAATCGATGATACGGAGCCGATGGCTCAAATCATAAATGTGCGTGTGAAGACCAAGGAATGATCCTCAATCAACTTGTTTCAACCACCGATGGAGTCCTCTCGACCGCACCAAGTTTAGCCGCGGAAGTTCGTGCACCGCTCCGTGCGTGGGACGAGTCCTGTCGTTCCCGTTTTGGCGATCTCCTCAAGGTTGGCCGGCAATAGATCTGTTCGATACAGCACTTCCGGAACCTTTCGTGCCTTTGAGGTAAGAATGTGAGAAGTCCATCGTTATCTCGTTTCCCCGATGCATGGTCTGTCGATCCTCGGAAGATCGTATACTTGACTATGGTGCCGCAGCAGTCGGAACGAGGTCCGGGATGCGCACGCTTATGGGACAACGGCGATATGGTCCAAAGGATCGATCGCGTTGATTTACGCCTCATAGATTGTCGCCATCTATACCGATGTCTCTCCGCGGCGAGGTCAACAGTTGTCGCTGCGCCTTGGTTTAAGCAACAAGACGTCTCCATTACATGCCAATATGATCTCACACTTTCATGTGGCGATTCAACGTTCTAACATTCGCAGCATGTCCCTGCGGTTGATCTTGAAGAAGCATTAAGCTGATTTGCTTTTTATATTGTGAGTCAGCTAAGGAACGCTCTCGATAGCTTCTCCCGAGAAGCATTTAATTTCCTCTGAGCCGGACCAGTCTTGCTGGACGAGGATATCAAGCTTCGGTACCGCCTGGAGGTGAGGTTCTTCAAACACCTACACGTGTTATGTCTATCGACACAGACGGTCCGGTCACCAAATTAGTTACAGGTACTCGTTGTGCAGTCCCGCTGACATTTTCCTCAAGATGATTCCTATATATATTTCCCTTCCAACAACGAACGGGGCAGGTCTGTCAGAATCACGCCCGGTTAATCCTTGGACTCGGGGTTGATCGATGATCCCGGGACTCACAGGACTACGATGCGCTGGTCTATTTTGCATCGTGGTTCTCGTCATGGTGTCGCGAACTGATATCTGATTCAGACGACTCTTGCGCACTAATAAGAAACTGAATGTGTCCGCTGATCCAAAGCAATCTCTTTGGCTATTTCCCGTCCGGGAGTGCGAAACACGCTAGTTTTTGATATTTCAACGTTTTTGATATTTCAACGCAGTCCAGCACTGGCAAATTTAAACCGAGAACATCCAGACATTCGAAACTGGTTGTCCATACACTAACACATCCGTGATATTGCGACTGGGTAGGAGGCGATGTAAAATGTATCGGGGTAGATCGTTGCGAAACAAACAAAGTTGGGGTAGCAATGGAATGACCAAAAAGCAGAGGAGTACAAGTGCGATTGCTGCACACACAACAAGGAACTGGCGATTGAGAAGCTGAAATTATTGTTGAGAAGATTCTATGGTGTTGAAGTGCGAAGAGGACCCCGGCTGGAGCTGGGCCTGGAGCCAGAGCTAAGTATCCGGAAAGCGATCAGAGGTGAGCAAGACAGCACAAGTCATACAGGAGAGAGAACGTACGAATTATTGGACCGAGTAGGCGGCCATCCCCAGACTTCACGGATCCATCTTGCCATGGGGACCTCTTTCTTCATAATGCTGACAATCCACGGGTGTGTCAGCATCTCTTTGGGGGTTGGGCGGAGGGTATGTTCTACGATTAAACTAAAGGGTATCCGATTTAGGTGAGTGCATGAGGCGATTATCAAAGATGCCCATACGTTTGTTTTATGAAGTCCTTCATGTCATCGGGCCATCTCACATCAGCTTCGTCGGCGAGCTGTGGAGGCTGAGAAGGGGCATGATAAGGAAGCAAACAACGTGGCCGAGACTGACGTTCTCACCTCCCCCTGAGTGATGTAGACCAACAGTTCGATGGATGTGAGGTCATCAGGGAATGGGTAACGATTCTGCACGAGTTCCAAAAGTGTGATACCGGTCGACCAAACATCAGCCCGAATGCTATACTCTTTCCCGCTGATTCTCTCAGGCTGTGCAAAAGGTGAGCGAGGAAAATGCGTGATGTACACATGTAAACTTACGGCCATGTAGAAACTGGTTCCGGTAAAGGTACCGGCAAGGGATTTGACGAGCTCTCCAGAAACCCCAAAATCGCAGAGGCGGACTACACCCTCACCGGTCATGAGAATGTTGGAGGGCTTGATGTCTCTGTGGATTGTTCGAAGAGTGTGGAGGTACGCGAGGCCCTGCAAGATCTGGGATATATTTATATTGTCAAAGGGAGGAAAGGGCGAGATACAGTAGAGAAAGCTTACGCCTTCTGCTATGCGACCTGTGACGGGCTCACCGATGCGTGCGCCGCGTTCTTTGATGCGTTTGCTGACAGCTTCCAAACTACCACCTGCGCCGAACTCCATCATGACCTTGACTTCGCTGGAAGAGGGAGACATGTAGGCGCCGAAGAACTGGATGATATTGAAGTGCTTGGCAGTGGAGGAGATAGAGAGTTCGCGCTCGAGCTGCTTCAAGGGAGCTTCGCGCGTTGTGATCGTCTTTCGCGCAAAGATTCTGCCGGTTCGGACGTCTCTGACCTTGTGAACGGCGCCGCCCTGGCCTTCACCAAGCCTACTTAATTCCTCCAAGACGGCATCGGACCAGCGCTCGAAGGCCTGACGAGTGGAGGTCTCTTCAGTGGGTGTGTAGGAATCGACGGTGGCCCTATCGAACCTGGCAACTAGCTGGTCGATGGAACTGTCGCTTATGTCGTTTGAACCAGGGGGGTGCGCGGTTCGGATCTGGTCTGAGGGACGAACGGTAGCGCCGCCAGGGTTCTCTCCGTCCAGGCCAGGCGGGATGAGGGAGGGGCCTGCATAATACTCGCTGACTGTGTTCGTGAGGGGGAGATGAAGCTTCGGGCGAGCGCCATTAGCCCTGGGCGTAGCGCCGGGGAGGAGAGGGCGGGAGGGAGTTGGGGAGGAGGAGAGGGGGAATGATGCGGGCGATGGTGGGCGGAGGGAAGGGAGATCTGCAGCGACTTTACGAATGTGGAGGGGGCGGGTTTCGGGGATGGACGGGGACTGGGAACGAGGAAGAGTCCGTGGACCGATCGGGCGGGCGTGCGTCGTCGGGTTGTGCATGGTCGACCTCGACCTCAACTTGGGGGACGCGTTCGTTCTTACCCATCAATACCCACCAACCACAGCTCTCTATTGTTCCTCCCCGCCCCTCTCTACACGGCAGTGTAGCCAAGTGGTTACGGCGTCACGTTTAGGTCCACACCTCAATCCGTGATGGGTTTCCCGCGCGAGTTCGAATCTCGTCACTGTCATTTTTTTGTCCACCCATTGTCACCCGATGTGGACCTTCCACACTCCCATCCTATATCTTCCCCACCGTGCGCCATGTTCACAGAGGGCTCTAGCACTTCCCCATCACCGATGTCGATCAATCCCCGTCGTCGTCCCGTACCGCTCCGCATAGATAGCGTCGGCGTCGACCCCTCCATCATCATCGGAAAGGTTCTCACCAAAATAAATCGCTCCTCCAAACATCCGAGCATGCAGCTCCATTTTGCAGACGGTACCGCCTACCAGATCCTCGTCGATGGTTACGACCCAGTACATCGGTGAGCCTGCTGCAGATCCCCTATCGACCTGCAATGCTGATCCGACTTTGCAGCGGTCTTCCCAAACAGCTCGAAATGGATCCCACTCTAGCGTCCCTCTTGGACGCAAGCAACGGCCAACTCGACGTTGCCTTCACCGTCCAAAACTGCGTCCTCGTCACCTTGACCGACAAGGCGTTCGAGTCGACAGATATTCTTGAGCAGCGGTGGGATCAAAACCACATCGGCGTGGCATTCAAGTTCCGCGAAGACAATTCTTGGCACTGCGTTTCAGCCACCCTCGCCGACCACGAAAACGGTAGATGCGTTTTCCGCACCTATGATGATGTGTATCTCGACCAACTTCAGCGTTCCCCTCGCAAACGCCGCTCTCGCGCCCTTTCGTCCCCCACTACGTCACGATGAAATCATGTAGCCATCAGACAATGTATCCCTACCACGCCAACTCTTGTACCAACACCTGTCGTAACGATTCATCTATCCTTCGTTTTCTTCATCGCATTGTTTTGATTAACACACTAACTATAACTTGCTTTTCTCTCATCTCACGCCACATCTCACCTTAATGACGGATGCTGTATCATCATCCTCCGAGGTCTTTAGCATGAAAACAACCGCGGGCTCCATCAAGGTAAATAAGTGAAACCTTCACTTGACACCACACCGTACATCGGATCAGGCCTCAAGGCTTCAGGGTTCAAGCAACCTGGCTTTGGCACAGAACTGTGCACAGTCCCTGCACTAGACCTATGACCCTGTCCAGACATGAACACCTTTGTGAAGACTTCCTGGAAATCGAAAGACGTCTCCGCGGCCCAGACGAAAGTTCATCACAGACGTGTGATATTTTCGTTCCGTAAGTGGGTCTTGTGAGTACCAAGACCACGACATCTGCCGTACAAACTTGTTTTATTTGTTCCGTTGCGTGGATTTCTTGATCGCTCTTCGTTCATCATGGGTCTTCGTCGTGTGTCCATCGAGGGTTCCTTTCCACCAGTCACCAGGACACCCGTGTCCCTGGAATAGACGGCACAATGGCACTGACGAACGTTTTTCTTAGCGAAGAACGTCGTCCCGGGATTTGATACCGCCGGGATCTCAGAGAACAACGCTGTGCTCCAATTTGCACCGCGACGCTGACGTCGCTGGCTGTTCGTGGTGGCTTGATTTCATCGAGAAACAAAAAATCGGGATCAACATGCCCTTGACACGGCTTCGATCCTGCTCGTCCTGCTTCAGAGGAACCGTGTTTTCCAAACCGAAGCGACATCCGTCGAAGGGCCACTCGCTGTTCAAAGGCATGTCACCGAATGCTATCAGATATCCAGATTCCAATCCTTCCCCTTTCCAACTCGGAGTGACGGTCAAGTGACGGTTGCATCATGTCCTCGATCGGATCGTGGTTCTCCGTCGAGGGTCTTCTCGAACTTCGTCGAGCGACAAGGCGCTAACCATCGGCCGCATGACACACCTCATGCCAGCATCCCCGTTCGCCGACGCATATACCGATACGGATAGGAAGTAGGTTTTTCGTAAACGAGGAATCCAATGACCACTGTCCCTTTACGCTGTAAGTATTCCACGGACATGGTGTTGCGCAAGTTTCCGTTATCTGGTGGAGTTCGGATGCACCGCCCGATCATTCCTTCGCACGTGCGGCTCGACCCCTAACACTAGGAGGAATTTGGAAGAAACCTTGCTTGCCCTGACTAGATGGCTGGATTCGGACCGTTCAAGTGAACATCCCTGATACTTAATCCAGATCAGAATTTTTTTCGGTGAGCTTCCCACTCGTAAATACTTTGGTGAAGATACCTGGCAGAGGCATGTGAAAATATGACGGACCGAACGGACTACCTCGTGAGAAACGCAATTACCGCTCGCCTATGTTGTCGAGCAGTGTGGGGCAAGAAGCAACAGAATGAATACATACCGTCACATTTCGTGCGCGTAGTCAGTAAATATGTCGCAAGCTTGTTTGAGTCAGCGAACACTCAGCAGACTGGAATGGAGTCGCACGTGGGTTCCCGTAGGCCATCAAATGAATTGCCCAGCATGCTGTACGAAGCTATCCAAGAGATTTTACTGTATGTACAGTATCGCACGGCCGTCTGGAATCCTGCGAGTCAGCAAATTGGTAGCCAAACAATGGTGACGCGTCGCTATACCGGCGAGATTTCCGATTGTTATTGTGACAGGATACGTGACCTGAACCTTGAAATAACTCCTTTAAGCGGTCGCGATGACAAGACATGATAAATCACTGTTCGACATGCCATCTATCTATTGGTTTCCGTCAGTTTGGTGTTCCAAGCACATAAAAGAGGCTAGCGCCGTTGGCAAGTGATCAAACGACCAAATGAGGTGATCGCGAGGCTGTGTGTCCGAGAGTGTGCCACAAAGCGGATGAAGCGTCAGCAGAATGTCAGAGACTATGAAAAACAAGCTTATTCCGCACGAGCAGTATCGCAGGCCGGCAAAATTTCTCCGAACGGCGAAGGAACGTGAAGCTGACTTCCCGTGATTGGAGGTTCTAACCAGCGAGGCAGTGTGTAATGCACCCCGTTGACCAGGTACATCAAATGAATCAGTGAAGACATTTCCTATTAAAGACGTAGGTCCATCCTTTCGGCATTTCATTGAAAGTCCTGACTGTCACATGCGGAGAAAAGGCTGCAAAAGTGAAAGTTGTAACTCAAAAATATTTTCATACATACATACCTTTGACAAGTCAAACAGAAAGGTGAGCGCTGCAACCTTGGTTACCCCCCTCCGTCTGTGGGGGACTGACTGACAATCGGAAACTGTGATCACTCAGGTAAGTCTGGGGTCGCATCAAAAAGAGCGTAATACTGTATACAAACGAAGAGCACTGGATGCATTAGGGATATGCCATGACGACGAGACTAAGGTTTCCCATGATTTTTTATCTAGCCCGTTATCACAACATCGGACGAATAAAGCCAACTGGGCGCGCTTACGTGGGTGCCACTCAATTTAGGGATTGCTAAAGAGGAATTATTGGTGCTGTCAATGGCAGCGCAGTGTAAGAAATCTCCTGACCATGAGAGAGCCCGCCAGACAGAGTGGGACCCTGTAAAGTTGCGTTAACCTATTGATACTTGCAAAGAACGATAAGAGACAATTTAAAGTCACCACAAAGGTGTGTACGTGTACATGTGTTCCGTCGGTTGGTTAAGGTTATCAATGGCAAACATACCCTTTATGGTGGAACATTCCCACACAGGTCACGTTACTTGTCCCTTTGTTGAGTACACAGCCTTCTCCGTCCCATCACGCTTTCAAGTTGGTGGTGTTACAATCATGGCAAGCTCAGAGTCTCCTGTGCCAGCAACGCGCATATCGTTCGCGTCGTTGACCCATCAAAACATAGGGACGGTCCGCAAGCTCAATTCGGTCCTGTTCCCTGTCAGATACAGCGACAAGTACTATCAGGACATCCTGCAGCCCGAGATTGAAGCCTTTTGCCAGCTCGGTCCGTCTCTTCGATAAGGCAATCGTTTTTGAGCCTGTTCTCACACGATAAGGAACTTCAGTTTATTATAGCGATGTTCCTGTCGGGAACATCTGTTGTAGGCTCGAGAACAAGGAGCTGTACTTGACAACCTTGGGCATCCTCGCCGTGAGTAATCATTTCGATCAGTACGGTTCAGCCGAGCTGACGCTTGCCCCGAAAAGCCTTACCGATGCCGAAAGTTAGGCTCCCAAGCCCTTCAGCTTATCATCAAAGCCGCCTCCGTCCATAACAAGCCCAAAATCAGGCGCATATCCCTTCACGTACAGGTCTCGAATGGGGATGCCAAACGGTTCTACGAAAACCATGGTTTTACCGAAGCCGGTATCCACAAGAATTACTATAAAAAGATCACACCTCGGGATGCGTGGATATTGGAGAAAATCATCGAACACGATCCAGAACAATAGTTGACCACACGACACGTTATATTACATGAGCGAAGACCGAATAATATCCCCTTCTTCGTACGTGGCAGACCTCGCAACTGGAAGATACGTATGCCATAATTTACAGTACGTGTGTAAGGGTGAACATAGTTCTTGACCGTCCCGATCACTGAGAAGCCTCGGCGATCAGGACCAGATTAATATGATACTAATTGAATAGCGAGCGGCTCATAATACTGTCAAGACGGCCCGCCATCAGTCACAGGAGTGACATGTTTGAGAGAACTGACCCGCTGCATTAAGTTGTTTACGACAGCTGGCCCTCAAGGTTCTTCTTCATGCCCACAGTGCTTCACCAACTGGAAAGACAAGGTAAACAACGCTTCCGTACGAGGACGGAAATGAACATGCCTGGTGCCTCTTGAGTGCATCCTTCCGAGTAAAGGTCTTCCCACATCCCCCGTTGCACAAGAACGGCTTCTCCCCCGAATGCGTTTCTCTGTGACGCTTCAAATCGTGCTGTCTGTTGAAAGACAATGCACATAGGTCACAAGAGAATGGGCGCGAGGGTGATGCTGGATACTGTGATTGCTGATACGGGGAATCGCTGCGGCCGGCATAGGGAGAGGTATGCCGGACGGCGGTCTGCTGTTGTGGCGCGGGGTATTGGTGCGATGCCACCGAGTAGTGAGGTACGGCACTTTGTGCCTGATGGTGGTGGTTTGGAGAAGGGTAACTTTGCCGAGGTTGATGGTGGTATGCATCGGGCGTTGTTACCACGTATTGGTTCGACACCGAGGAGAAACCGTAGTCCTCTACTCCGTACTGGCCAGCATGCTGTGCCATGTGCGGTATTGTCGAGTAGGAGGTGGCTGGCACCGCGTAGGCATTCGAGTGTGGGGGATAACGAGAGGGATGTTGGGTGCCGGCGGACCATTGACTGCCTCGATCGAGGTCGGCGGCAGGATAAGAGGAGTACCCACGGCGATCAGTCATTGTAGTAGGAGTGGGGGGATTGAAGTGAAGTAGTGCAAGGCGGTGGAACACCTGGGTTCATATGTGTTTTCGGAACCGCTGGAATCCTCATATAAATGGCGCAGTGAGCAAGCAATTTGCCGGCGCCGCAACAGGGTAAGTGCGGCAAGAGCAAACATAAGTGGTTGTGTTGGCCAAGATCAGTGTCTGCGCTTTCCCGATCGGAATGTTACCTCCAATGTGCCTGGTACGGGACCTGATCTTGGGCGTCTAACATCGGATCCGTTGTTGTGTAAAGCGACCCTGACAAGTATAAATTTCGCACTGTTCCATCTAACCAAAGTAAGATAGAGTGAGGAGGGCCGACTCTCACTCTCATCCGTGTCGGCCTCTGGTAACGTTTTCTCGACGCAGCCACGGAAACGGAATGAAACCTAGTATGGGTGGAATGTTCTCAGCGGGTCAGACGCAGCATCGTGGCAATGCCGGTCAGTATGGTCCCCCGGTACGACTCTGACAAATCATCATCTGGTCGCATTCCAAATGTGAACTGCCAGTGTGTGCCCTGGTCTAGATGCTTTGGGTGACCCGCTCTGGAGCGTGTGCAGTATGCACTAACTATGGCTGTCGAGCATAGCCCAGCTCCGGTATGATCGAACGTTTAGGTTTCATTGATTTTCCCATAAGTCTCAGTTGACTCGGTCCGTGGTAGCCCATTGCCCAGACGCTTCTCGAGTTGGGACATTGCGCGTGCGATGCCTCCCCCGCATTGACGCGGATCCTGCAGGCACTGGTGCTCGGTGGCCCCTTGGTTGGAATCAAATTGCGCGCCCGGAACATGGACCGACGCCGCCGGAACAAGGGTGAGGGGGGGAACGAATTATTGAAGACATGCCCAATCGTGGCGCGCACTGATGGATATAGATCAGTGCAGTCGCCAGCAATGTGCAACGTCTGGCGACGTGTCCCCGGATGTGTTTTATGATGATAAGATCAGTGCCTTTCCGTTACTGTCACTGCCTCGTTGAATTCGTCTCCTGACCGAATGGCACGTCGTCTTCAGAAGTTCATGATGCTCCGAGACCCGGTCCGAAAAAGGAGGTGTCAGTTGATCGACGCAATGACGTAGCCACCCCGCTCAAAGTTCGCCTTGCATGATGTCCAAGCACGCTGGCCCGACCTCGACCAGGAAGAAAGCCAAGCCCGCATCAGATCAGACCCTTCTCGACGCCTATTTCCGACCTGCCAGCCCCTCCGACCGTGCCCAAACTGTGACCACAGCATCCTCACGGCAGCAATTTCCCAGGTATTCTTTCCGACTACTCATTTGCCTCTCTTGAGACAATGAACCACCCCAGATCCTGTCACACTTTACGGCACCACGGGCATGGGACGCGACAAGACCCTATCCTCCTCGATTCAGCAGACGATGATGTTCATAATCCACAAGGCTCGAAGCGAGCATCGTTACCGCCATCGCCTCAGGACCCGTCTCCCCCTGGTGCTTCCGAGACTGATACGGCATCTCTGCCGACGACCCGCATAACCAACTTCGCTTCCTCTCCGATCCAGTCGCAAATTCAATACCGCCCGCTTGCCGTCGATCCCCTGGCCTATCCCGTCCATATCCCTCCGTGGCCTCCCAATTCCCCAGCGCCATACTCTTTTCTCGTCCATGCCCTCGTCACGTTGGCAGACACTCGCTCTCGCATCGCCATATTCGACACGCTCACCAACGCTCTGAGGTGTCTCATATTATATCATCCTGCATCCCTGTTGCCGGCACTCTACCTCTTGTCCAATTCACTCTCGCCCGCTTACTCTCCACTCGAACTGGGTATTGGCGCTTCTGTCATATCGGCCGCCATTCAGCATGTATCCGGTCTCACACCCGCAGCCCTTCGGAAGCTATATAATTCTTCAGGCGACCCTGGAGACGTTGCGATCCAAGCCAAATCCAATATTCGCACCCTTGTGGCCCATCCACCATTGCTTATAGAGTCTGTGTACCAATCGCTCTTGAAAATCGCCCAGATAAGCGGCCAAGGAGCAGCGAAGCAAAAGCAGTCCATCGTGGAGCGACTACTCGTCGCTGCAAGAGGAGAAGAATCTAGGTTCCTGGTCCGCATGCTATCGCAAAACCTCCGCGTAGGTGCTGTCCGAACCTCGGTGTTGACAGCGCTTGCCAGGGCCTTGGTCTTGACACCGCCTGGAAACCCGGCCATATCTATTTCGGACGATTCGTCACTGCACGTGACAACACAATTTCTTGCATCTATCAATCCATCCCCATCTGGAAAGCAAAAGAAAAACAGTAACCCCAACCGTGACGAGCTTCTACTAAAGTTCGCCAACGCTGAAGCGCTAGTCAAACAGGTTTATGTCCAGCATCCAAATTATGACCACATAGTCGCTGCAGCCATTGCCAGTGGACTTGATGGACTGCCTACGCGGGTCCCGCTCACCGTCGGTGAGTGCCCTGCCGGCCCTGCCTCTTACTTAAAACGCTTTTAGTAACATCATATTTCAGGCATTCCTCTTCATCCCACACTGGGATCTCCAGCTCGATCACTTGATGAGATATACGATCGATTGAATGATATGCCATTCGCAGCGGAGTTCAAGTATGATGGTCAACGTGCTCAGATTCATGTTGCAAAAGTGGTCAATGGCTGTCCATCTGTCCACATTTTCTCTCGGCATCTAGAAAACATGACTGAGAAAGTAAATCCCCGTCTGGACCTCGCGGTCACAGATTGCTAATGTTATGCACCGGTTGCAGTATCCCGATGTGGTTTCGTTGGTCAGGTGCATGTTGGCAAGGGCGCCTAACCTGCAGTCTTTTATTATCGATTCGGAGATCGTTGCAATAGATCCGAACAGTGGCGGTCTTAAATCTTTCCAAGAGCTTTCGAATAGAGCAAGGAAGGATGTTGACACCAGATTTATCAAGGTTCCAGTTTGCATATTCGCTTTTGACTTGATGTACCTTGATGGCGAAGTGAGATATGTTTTTATATTTATTCTTGAGATGCGTTGACTCGCTTTCTCTAATCCACTAGATTCTATTGGAACGTCCGTTCCGTGAACGCCGGACTTTACTGAGAACTAGATTCCCGGCCCTGTTACCAGAGGACCCAGGTACGGCACGATTTGACCATGTCAACAGCTGCGAGAGTGAGCGCGGACGGGAGCATATCGAGGAGTTCTGGCAAGATGCCGTGGAAAGTCGTTGCGAAGGCCTCATGATCAAAGTTCGGTTTTGAATTGGTGGCCGTTTTGCGGGTACATTATCATTCTATTCTTGACAGCTCCTGGATAGCCTCGAAGGCTCTGAGACAGTCACGCATAACAAGAGAAAGCGGCCTTTGCCGGCTACATACGAACCTGGTAAGCATACGTTTCACACGTAATACTAATTGTCAGGCTGTACGACAACTCGATAGACAAGCGAACATCTGCATGGTTGAAGCTCAAGAAAGACTACGTGGACGGTCTTGGAGATACACTTGACTTGGTGCCCATTGGAGCGTGGCACGGTAATGGGCGCAAAGCAGGGTGGTGGAGTCCCGTCCTGCTCGCAGTCTGGGACTCCACAAAGGAAAAGTTGGTTGCTGTTTGCAAGTGCATGTCCGGTAAGGTTTGTCGCACCGTAACTTTACATTTGGGGTAAATGGGTTACACAGGCTTTTCCGACACGTTCTACAAGGTATGATCAGTTCCTTCTTGGATGAGTGCTGTGGCCCGTCCATCAATGGGGGAAGGCCCTGGGTTTGCTCACTTTTCAATCATTAGGAACTCACGTCGAGGTATCCTGAGAACTCTGATGAATGTTCCTATCGCCCTTCATGGATTTGCGAGATTGGAGGTAAGCGTTGCTATCTTTGTCACAGCCGTGGGTCGTGCCTAATAAAAACGCCCAGGCTTCAAACCTGAAGTTTATTTTCGGCCTCGAGAAGTCTGGGAGATCAGAGGTGCAGAGTGAGTTCCCCAGACTTCTTTTTCTCTTGTTCCTTTTGATTTTGATTTTTCTCCAACTTTCGCCCACCCCCGGGTCACTTCCACATGACGCGAAAACTCAGCGTTACGCTCAGCCCCGTTTCCTTTGCTGCGCTGGGCCAAGTATCTCCCGAGAGAGGCCTCAGTCTGCGGTTTCCCCGGTTCGTTCGCACCAGGGAGGATAAGCGTCCAGAGGACGCTTCCACTTCCGAGTTTCTCGCACAGATGTACCTCGATCAACAAAAAAGGGGTAACCGCGCCACCGGTACCGACGATGGGGATTTGTTGGACGTAGATGTTGAAGTGGAGGCACAGGTCGAGGACGAGTCAGACAGCTGATCTCAAGCATGACATCGTGCATGAGAATTTCTCTCATGCGCGCCAAATCCGTGAGCCAGAAATGTTATTTATGACATAGGCCAGCCAACTATGTTACAGAGTGATGGGCCTGACGCTGAGATGAGAAGAGTGCATCAAAACGAGGCATCAGATGCTCTATGCAACCTGAATGCCGGCCTAACCTAACGGCCAAAATCTGGTGATGACATTGAGGGCTAAATGGTACGTGCTATCACGGGGAAATGCGATATCGATAACGCGTTTTAACCCGCCGTTTGATGGGGCATCCTGCCACTCACTATCTCTCTCCTCGGAAGGCACTAACCCCTGAAGGTGAGCGTATGACAAGAGCAGGACATACTTGATGACAAGAATCGGCGGTGCGGAGCCCGAGTCCGGGGATGTGTGGTCATTAGAGAGTAGTTGGGAAACATCTGCCCACGTCGTAGGCACAGGTCGCGGCGGAACGTTTGGTCCTGCCCGTCCATTGTCGATGTCTGTGAGAGATGACATGGTATCCGAGTCAAGCCGCCGCCCACGTTTAGGGAGTGGCCTGGGCCGCGGCTTGGCCCCTTCAGCGACAGACGGTGCAGATGACAAAAATTTCTGGCACACAGTGATTTTAAAAGTAAGGACCGGGACTGTCTTTGGCAGGCTCTCCATCAAAACCTGGATGATTTCGGGAGAAGAGGTATGCAGGCGTGTTGTCAGTGTTGTCGCAAACATGAGGCAATCGAAAGCCTCGGAGAGACCCAGGTGAATGAGCTGCGGAAGACCTCAGTTCGTGTACAGAATACGCCCAAGATAGCAGGGACGCACGAGTGTTAGCAGTCGACTGGCTATCTTCCGAAGCTCGCTGTCTTCCTGCCCGGCGGAATGAAAAACGATATCCAATGGAGCACCTGCATCCCATCGTGGGCCAGCACCTCCCCGCGGGGGAGGAATCTGCGATAAGAGAAGTAGCGAGAATCTTCCTACACCGAGGTCGCGGTTATTTCGGACAAATTCATTACCAGGCACTTGGGACCTTACCTCCTGATTCCTGAGAACTGATGAATTCGTCCTTTTCGAACACGGACAGTAGCCAGTGAAGGACTGGCCATGCATGTTCGGCGACGACTGCCGGTGTGCCACGACCTTGGTCGAGGTCTGCGTCGTTGACATCGTATGCGCTTCTGCCGGGCTTCTTGCTCGTATCTCGAGGCAAGAGCTTTTTGCGTTGCGTGAACCCTTCCCTTAGCAAGGCCCAGCAATCTCTACAATCCCTGATACACAGGGCCTCTCGGGCGATAAGCGAGTCCTCGTCGTGGACATTATCGCTCACCCCTGGCGGGATATTTTTGCCAGCAAGATCATCCAACGGATATCTTGGCAGCGCTCTAAACAAAGATCCGGGTGAATTTGTGGCAAGGAACGAGAACAGGACACGCTGGGCAGCCTCCGATTCGACCACTGAAGGAGAATATGATGCCTTTGCAAGGATGGGTCTTTGTTTCGTGGGAGAACCTTTGACAGGGGAAGGTGGGACCTGTTCCTGTTGGTTTGATTGTTCATCGATAGCTGGGGGTGGCGGGAAGAGAGCTATGTATAGTAGCTGACGAATATGGTCCCTGATCAGAAGCAGTGAGGTCGAGACTTTGAACAGCATTCAGGGAGACTTACGGCGGCGGCTTGAAGGAAGACGAACGAAGCTGGTCAAGAAGCGCTATACCAGATTCGTACTGTCCCTCTTCAAAACATGTGTCGACGAGACCACGCTGGTTTCTGGTCATTTCACGTTCCTCGATCGAGGCAGCCATCGGAGGAAGAAGATACGCGACGCGGTGCACGTGATGAGTCGGAGCTATTGGCTGAACTGTGCAAATCGACCTAGGCTACAGGCAGTCCATTTGCTGATCAGCCCACATTATTAATGTCAGTGCTTAGTACTACGGAGCCAGAACGTCTCGAAGACAGGATTTAGTTTAGAAAGGTTCCGGAGAACTTCAACTTGAAACTTCTACCAAGTTATGACTGTCGCAGGCAAATTCGATTGAGTGCAGTTCTCGGAGGTGACCTTTCCACCGCCTCGTTGCCAATCGCAGACCTGCGTGATGGTCGATGGTCGGTCACTGTACGGGTCGTCGCGTCAAGCAATGTTTGAAAGAGATTTAGTCGGGTGCTGACAAATCAGAAGTAGGAGGTGACCATCGTCGCCACCGCCGCAACTAGTTACGCAGCCTCCACCAAGTGAGTCCTATCGCGCTCCTCGTTACTACCACCAACGATGCTGCGGTTTGATGCACAATCACCTCAGCGCGTTTCCTTGCGGTTGAATGTTTCACCCTCGCCCAACAGGCCCAGTCTGTCATTTCCTAGGGCGACTTCATCGGACCATGGCCACTACTGCCACAGAATCTCGACCTCGAGGTCCAGTTGAGACTGCTATGCATGACAAGGTAAGCATGGGCCGATCAGCACACCAGAACCGCCTTCAAGCAATCCTTAGCTAACAGCTCTCCTTCGGCCTTTACATCTCGCCATCACAAACGAATCCCAACTCCACCGCCATCATGCTGCCATGAGGGTCCAAGGAGGAGGTAACGGTGAAACGCGTCAGTACGTCTTCTAGATGTCAGCAAATTGTACTCACGTGCTGCCACCACTGGGCGTATACTGTAGATTTCGCAGTGCAGATCACCTCAGAAGAGTTCAAAGGAAAGGTATATATAACCTGCCTATTTCCAACACCGCAGTTCATTTATTTTGCACTCTCAGACAACCTTGCAACGGCACCGAATAGTTTACTCCGCATTGGCGGACGAGCTCGCCCAGGGGCTCCACGCCCTCTCCTTGAAGACGAGAATGCCAGAGGAGGTGCAACGTTCGGCTGTCGGACAGGCTGAGTGATGTAGTGAATTAGGTGCTTCCCTCGGATGTTTGGGGTCGTCAATCATGAGAGCCCTCTTTTAATTAATAGACCGTCAACCACAAATTTTCCTTGCGGTCATACCCTTACCGCCAATTACAATCAATTACAATGCGATTCCCCCACTGCTTGAGTAGCTGCGATTCAAATAGGTCCTGCTGGCGATGCAAATCCGCAGCGATGCATGAGAAACGTCAGCATGCAGAGTTGAGTTGGGAATCCTAGCATGCTTTTGATGAAAATTACTCTTACAGTAGTGATTTATATTGACGCCGGTTGGATGATCCGTTACAGCCAATCCGGGTCTCCTTATTCCCGGGGGTGTCCATGTCCCTCGCTGCAGACTGCCATCTTCCTCAACGCACTTTCGGTATGAAATTTCTTCATTTCTTGTTCAGCTCTCCTGTCAATGTGTGGTAGGCCCGCTGTCCTGTCAGTTTTTCCGTTCACCAAAGTCGTGCATGTGACGATCAGCGTCGGCTCGTGCACAGCAAACACGTCTCGGCGACGATCAAGTGCGGTTGCCGTCAACACGGACACCGAATATATCTTGGCAACCGTGTTCACGAACTTCCACTTACTGTTTTCCCGCAGTACGCGGTGGTGGAGGCTGGACTTTCGTTCATAGCGATTTCAATTCTCGACAAATCGACAATCATCAAAAAGCATGCAGATGGCCGTGTTCCTCATATATAAGCCATCCAGTTTCACGCACTACTCTATACTCTACCAAGCTTTCTTGTATCCCTAAAAATGTATCGAGAGGACGCACGGCCGACTCTCCCTCCCGTTAGAGATTTGTTTAGAGGTAAACCAGTTTTCTTTGCATGGCGCGTAAATCTGACGCTCTCTCTCCATGTAGATGAATTAGCCCGTTCACCCCGACCCCCGATGAGCTTGACTCCTCCGTGGATCGTCCCTGGCCATCGCACCGACCAGAACACTGACCGATCGTTTTCTCGAGCCGAGCGTCGCCCAGACTCCCAGCTGGACGGACCCGGGATTCAGGTGCACTTGCTATTCGCTTGTCGTGCTTCGACGACTAACGTTCTTGTCAGCGTTCATCCTATTATTCACCTCCGACACAGCAATGCTATGACGGCCGTACCGCATCCCGTTCTCAACCTGATAATTTATCATCATCTATGAGTCAACATCATTCACGACCACCTCGTCAATATCACGCTCGTTCTACTTCCCAAGCGGATCAACTACCCGTGTCCCACGATCACTGTAGCCGACCAGGGTCTCATTCGTATTCGAATCTGGCAACCCAAGCCTACAATCATACCTATACTTCCTCTGGCATCTCATCACGGAGTTCAGGGTCCTACTCCGAAGGCTACTCCAAGGATCAGTATAAAGATTCTATGAGTGCACTGGTTGCACCGGAGCTAGCCCGCCAACCTTCTGTGCCCTCGCCTTCTTCATTGAAGTACGAGTGCGATTATTGCGGCAAGGGATTCACTCGACCCAGCAGTCTCAAGGTGTGCATACATATATCACTACATCGAGATGCCTCCCGTACTGAGCGTGATTGCTTACTAGATCCACTTGAACAGTCATACTGGAGAGAAACGTGAGTACCTACCTCCGTCGCCATGCGATTTCTGTCAGTGTTTGACCACCGACCTCGATACTTGTAGCCTTTGTCTGCACCTTTGAAGGCTGTGGACGCAGTTTCAGCGTGCTTAGCAACATGCGCCGGCATGCAAGGGTACACGCTGAAGCTCCCAGTCGCCACCAGGAAAGCTCGAGTGACGAGCACAGCGACAGGCAATAAAAAAAAGCAGGCCGTCTACCGCCTCACCACGATTAACGATCCCATTAGCATTTCACCAACGACATGAAACGACCAACATCCACGTTTGTCTTAGTAGTTGAACACACACTCACCCGTCCATGTAGCCACATCGTTGCTTCTATTTTATTACAATTTTTTCTCTTCTTCTTTTCCTTGCATGCATCGTTTTTCCCGCCTGTTAGAGTGCGTGTATCCGATATTCGGCGTTATAGTTTTCTTTCGGTGTCGAGGCTGTCCATTATTTATGTTGTAGACTCTCTGCCATCGACTTGTTTTCGCATCCGGGTTGGTCGGACGAACTGACCGTAACTTATTTACCGACGTCAAAGATTATCCACCTGTAATTTTCTCGTCATTGTTGAATCGGCAGGCAGTGATGCGGTTGACGTTGACAGACCACGCGTACACACAGACACAGACACACATGTACACAGACACATACTAATCATAATCACATGCCAGTGCGTTCTATTGCGCCCTTTCCACAACATAAACCCCTCCAAAAGAAATCCGGCGATGGCGGGTTTCAGACGACTCGGACGCCATTGTTCGGACGCGAACTCGGAACGTTTTCGAACCATCTCGTTTCCTCCTCGTCATCCATCGCCCGATGCCGCGTTTCGCGCCCAGCCGCCCAGACCACCGGGCTCGGAACGAACGGAACGGGGGGGTGGTTATAGTACGAATATAACCATTCTCGGTGTTTCGTTTCGGCGTTTACGACCGTGACGTTGCGCGTGCGCTATGCCCAAGAGAGGGGGGACACATACTACGTTGGTACAGGGTTGAAATAGACTATGGCAGGTCACAGAATGTCACAGGTAGTTCACTTGTACGATTTGAAACTCCGCCTGCGACACACCTCCACTTTTTAAGCGGAGCTGCAGGTGGATGTGCTGAAGAGTTCATACTCCGATTCGGCAGTGCTCGGCATGGCCATCACGGCCGTTGTCACAACTGATTTGTCTATCTCTACGAATACTGCATGGGTTGACGTCGTTCAACTTCGTACCACCCTAAGAATGTATTTTACATAAAGTATGACTAAAGGGACAACATATTGTTAGTGTGCACTCGATGGTAGTTTTCAAGAAACCGGCCAACTGGTGGGGTGGCTCAGATCTCAGACTTGGTATATAGCACTTCGTAGTATGTAGTTCTCCGGTGCAGCCCCGTCACGCCAACGCTAACTATAGCTGGTGAAGTACAGCCGCCACCGCGCCGTCTTTCATTTGGGTCCTGGGCCGCGAGGCAGACGGACTACGGATGGGCTAGTTAGGCCTAGTCACGTAATGTTACGGTATCCCGAGATCATGCTTTAACCATGCAGTGGCGGTGAGTGCATGCGTCGTCTGACATGGACGGAGGCCTCCCTCCTCGAGCTTGTCCACACCTCCGACGATAGCACAAACGTAAGAGAAAGGTCCCATGAATTTAATAGAACGTACGGTACGGTCCAGATGCACCACTCAATGGCGGTTCGACATTAAGGAGGAAAAAAGAAGGACATTAAAGAAGGTGAAAGAAAAAAAAAAGAAAGACAAAGAGTGACGGTAAGCCTGGCACGCACATGCCCCCCCGTCCGGTCCATATATTCTCCGCAGATCATCGATCATGTTGTCATACCCACATCATTGCAGCGAGGTCGCTGTTCCCCGTACGCCACATAACGCAAACGGCGTCATCAACTGTCATCCCCGTCACCCCCCCACTTAAATTTGGGGTTCACTGCACACGCCGTTCGCAGGCTACAAAGAGATGGCTCGGCCTTTGCCAGAGTCGTGCTCACTGCGAAAGCGCGAACGGCCTCTTTCTCGCGTTGTTCCAATGCTTTCTTCCGCGGGTTCGTCAAAGGCTTGGTCAGCCCAGGCATAGCTGATTGCACGAGGGCTCTTGTGCGTGAAGCCTGCAAAAGCGAGGGCCTTGCGGACGTTAAGAATTTCTTCCCCGTGAATCTCATCTCGCAATAGAGGATCTTTGGTGGCATTTGCAGGTACACCATTGGCAGGAGCCAAAGGCTAGGAAGCAACGTGTTTGATGAGCGTGCACAAGACGTATAAATGAAGGAACGCATGCCTCCGGAGGAATGTCAGAATCGAAATGCCTCGTATCTTCGGGATTGGTCAATTCTGGGCGATACGGCGCTGGACATCGGTGAATATGATCCCAGTCGATGCCTCTGAACCACGAGTGGGCCTGTTACACCCCCCATCCCCATCAGTACGTAGACAAATCCGTGAAGAGAAGACACGCCTTGATCGCTTCTGCTCCATCACTCGTTCGAGAAGTTGGCATAATGAAGCCGCTGCGGCGCGCCTGAATTGCGAGTGAATCCGGTCTGAAAACCGATGCAGACGCCTGGCTACCCAGACGATCTTCGGGTTCACAAAGTAGTGCTTTCATCAAGCTGATACCCTCATGCGAAACATGAGGACGGGAGGGGAACTTGAGTGACTGCCTCCAGTTGAGGATCTTTTGGCGAGTCACATGCCGCTTGGAAAGAAAAAATTATTCAGTCAGACTGTTGCTAATCCTGTGCTAATCGGAGCCAAACACGTACGGAGTTGCTGAGGAATGGAGGGTGTCTAACCGTCAACATATGATTTAGCGAAGTGAACGGAGCCGCAAAGTACTTATTCCTTACCCGTACAAGCATTCGAACACGATCACACCCAAGCTCCACCAGTCACACGAAAATGAGTAGCCGTTACCTCTGATGACTTCGGGAGACACTAACGACAAAAAATGGAGGCGTTATTAAAAGGATAAAGGCGAAATATCTTACTATAAGAGTTGGTGCCACATCTTCGGTTCATTATTATGGAAGGGTTCAATAAGAGCGTTCCAACTTGCACAGTAAGAGAAAGCGCTTACACAGAATATGCTAACTAGAAATGTGAGGCGGACGTGAGGATCACTGACAGCGCGGAAATGGAACAAAGCATGGAAGTCATCGTACCTTCCTACGATTCTTTTCGCGCCAGGTGAAGATACCACCTTGGCCATTACCGTCCCCCAACAGCAGTTCTACTTCTCTCCTGTCCATGCGCCTTGTCCTCGTTCCGTCCGTCAGGCTATTTCCATCGTCAAGGTCAATGCCGTGCTTGCGCAACAATTGCCGCCGTTGTTGTTCGTAATCTGTCCGGGGCGTCAATTATAGCCTTTTCGTGTGAAGGTGAAGGGAGGGGTTACATGATGTATCATGTGCCCAATGAAGATCGGTACTGTGGGAGGTGGCAGGTCATTAGCGCTGGACCCAAGGATGAGGACCCAAGTTCCCGTGTAGTTTTGGCGGCACTAACGCGAGCCCAAAGTCACTTAGTCGTATGTGTCCCTCCGGATCAAACAAGAAGTTCTATCAGAATGACCAAATATCTCCCAATATCAGAGAACGGGCCTTAATTTCCAAGAATTGAGAATACTCACATCAGGTTTAATATCACGATGGATAAAGCCAAGTTTGTGGCATGACTCGATGGCGAGTATCATCTGGAAATAAGGCGCTCCATGGCGAACGGCATGTGAAGTGGGACGGACGAACTTCGGCAACATAAAATCGGGTAAAGTCTTCCTCGAAAACGTCTCGTTCTATCAGAAGATTGAGGAGATCTCCACCACCCATGTACTCGAGAACCTATATTTATTTCAATGAAATCGAAATGAATCAGTAATGTTCCCCATCTGGCTGTGTACGCTGTCTGGTGGTGATAGAACTACTGACCAGATAGAGGTTGTCACGGTCCTGGAAGCTGTAGTACAACCTCACGATCCATTCCGCTGCACCTGGAGAGGAAACCAAAGATGCGGATTTGAGGATGTCGCGTTCAGCACGGACGTGGCCTTCCTGCCCTTTTCGTAACATGTCCGTTTTTCGTAACTAATGACAATTTGTCAAAGGAAGCGGCTAAATGCATTTGGCAGATATGAAATGAAAACAGAGATAAATACCTGCTTCATCGCGTACAGCTGACCGGAGTCTCGTTCTCTGACGAGAGAGACGACTCCAAAAGCACCTGTGGGGTTAAGATGAATGGAAAATCGAGATTTGAATTGGAATCATTATTGAGAAGGCGAACCATGACCGATAGTCTTTAGTTTAATGAAAGCTGTCACGTCGACTTTCCTACGACGGTCGCGAAGATGATCTGTTTCGTTCTGTCGCCAACGAGAGCGCAGGTCATATTTCTGTTCCTCGGACAAGTTCATAGCGATCATGTCCTTTTCCATAGCGACCCTTCTTTGCTCACGAGACGGGGGCTGGCGAAGGAGGGGAAAGTAGAGATTCTCAAAGTAGATACGGGCAGACACCGCTTTTTCGAGCGTGGCGAGTGATGGAATGATCGGCTTTCTCTGGGAGTATGCCAAAGAAGGGAGGGGTGTTCTGGACTTTGCCAGGGGTTCGTCCTCGTGTTCTCCCACCTCGGGGTGTGCGATGAGGCCGCCGCCCCACCGCATAGTGGAGTTACCGGGGCGTCCCGGGAGGCCGTCGACGAGAGAAGACACACGAAAGTTTTCCTGTGCTGCGGTCGTCATGGTGGACGAAGTGGGAGTGCTTAGACCGTTCACCACCCGCAACGGCGGTGATTGGCCATCAAGGGCGGTGGACGCCGAGGGCTTTAAGGCGTTGACAACTTCGTTGATAGCTTTGGCTCTGTTGGTCTGAATCACGCGGGATTTGATTGGGCTGGCCCACCGCGGATCTGGAGTTGGAAGGGGTGAGAAGGGGAGAAGGGAGAGGTATACAGAAGCAGACCTCCGAGTTTTCCAATTCCATCCGGGCCCCATCGAGTGAGAAGGGCCTCTGCTTGGTCTGCATCGGAAGCATGGACGAGATGTCTGTTACGGGGATCGTTATCGAGGGATGCGGCAGTCGATGTGGGGGTACGCACACGAAGCCTATTGGCTTTGAGACCATGTCCTTGCTGATCCTCTTTTGCGACGGTATCATTGCGAGTAGATCGTAAAAGCCCTTGTGGAGGAGGAGGAGCATCGGGGACCAGTGGTCGGGGCCGGGAGGGCGGGGGAGAGGACGGTAGTCCATATTTGGATATGTAGCGGGTTGATCCACGTTACAATGCAATTTCCGCATGTATGTACTACACAGCATGAAGACCCCCCTCCGTGTGCTTCGCAATGGTCCGCTCCTTCCTCGAGCCCGCGAAGATTTTCTTTTTCGCCGTTACGTCCAAAAAGAATTTACTTTATGTATTACAGCATCTCGTACAAGGATCTCGTTTCTAATCCATCACGCATCATCCGAACACCCACCGCCGACCCATTTATTCTCCAGTCGCCAGACTCCGCACTGTCCATCACTCCCCGATCGCACTCGTGCCCCCTCGCCCTCGCCCTTACCCTGCTGTCCACCACACACACCTCGTGTCAGCCAATTTCCCGGCCTTCATGTTATCCTCGTTCATCCAACGGCCCTGATTATACCTCCGACACATCGCCTCCTACCGCAAGCCTCTCTTCCTCCTCATTAGCACACCCTGCGCGTGCCTCTTCATACTTATAAACCCAAAATTTCTTCTTTCATTGAACCATAATATTCTTTCCTTTCCTCTTTTGCCTATCTGCTTAACTTACTATGACGAACCCGAGGGACGATCGTATGTACCCAGCTGGTGCGAAAGCACGCAGAAGCCCTCCAGGAGGGGATTCGCAAAGTAGTGGTTTCTTTCAGACGGGACAGGGTGGGCGAACTGTGCTCCCTCCTCTTTCTTCAGCTTTTCCAACCTCACGTTCTCCAGGTCTGTTTTTTTAACATGGTATTCATCCAATATGCTCAACTTGTGGCAACTCGCCTATAGGGCCCGCAGACTATCCCAATTACCCGCAGCGCTCATCTCCACCAAAACCCGAACACATCCCCTCGGGGTACAATCAATGGCCTGCTTCCGCAACTCGTGCGTTCCCTTGCTCCTTCTTCTCTCGCATCCTTCTCCCCTCATCGACATCTCAGCGACCGCTGCTCCGCAACATTCTTCTTATTATGAGCACTATGACTCAAGATACCACCAACAAGCTCCATTCCCGACACACCCATCATCGCGGACTTCGACCACGATCCCCACAGATCCCCAAGGGTCTCGTAGGCTTCCTCCACTCAGCGTACCTGCTCCTCCCGTCAGAGATGACCGCTGGCACGGCCCCGCCTATGGTTCGGTAGGACCGATCCCCAATTATGCAGACGTTCACTCCCCCACCGCAACCTACCCCGCCCAGTACGCGCAGTTCCAACCTCACAGCTCTTATTCTTATCCTCCCGTGCCCGATCCGCGCAATCATCCCAGCCAACAAAATTCTGTCTCTCACTCGCATCAATTGCCTATGGGTGGGGTGTACCCGCACGAGCGGGGAGTCCCGGCACAAGTCGAGGCCCATGGGCCTTCTCCGTACGCTAGAGGCACGCTCACGAATAGTGTGCTAACTCAGGAACCTGCTTCGGTGCTGGTCACTGACGAGCCCATCATCAAGAAAAAACGCAAGCGGGCAGACGCGGCGCAACTAAAGGTCTTGAACGAGACCTACGCCCGCACAGCATTCCCATCGACTGAGGAACGAGCCGAGCTAGCGCGCAAACTGGACATGTCCGCTCGAAGCGTTCAGATCTGGTAGGGCCTGCGTGGGACTTTAGCTCGACAAGGCTGACACGCGAAACAGGTTTCAAAACAAGAGACAATCAATGCGGCAGACGAGTCGCCAGGCGGCTAGTTCTGCGACGAGCGGGTCCCATCAACCTTTTTCGATGTCGTCTCAATCAGAGGATGTTACCCACTCTCCCTATGGTGGCGGCCTCAGCCCGACCACTCTCCCTGCTCATGCCTTTGTTCAGCGTTCAGACTCGCGCCCAGTAGTGAGTTCTGACGCTCGCGCTTCTGCCCAAGCCCGTCGCGACGACGATTCTCGTAAATGGCCCGCATCGGGTCGATACTGATCTCGATCATTTTGAACTTCATCTTGATTTCATCTTTTTTACTCGATTGTCGTATACAATTCATGTCACTCTTTGGAATCCCTGCATCTTCAATATTCGTCAGGACAACGATCATTCATTATCAGCTCTCTAACTTACACGTGCAGCCACGAGCCCTTAATATTGTACATATTCCATACATACATTAAACGCATCATCGACGCAATCGGATTTCTCTCATTTTTCTTTTTTTTTGTACCAAGTAGAGTCTGCAATTGTGACCGCACCTACATAGACTAACATGCCGTATGTACACTTTGACACCTCGTTCGTTTTTGTTCTTGGCGGATCAAGTGGGGATAAGAGCGGTACGTACCGTATTGTTTGGGCTGGTCCATGACACCGGAGCTCCGCGGTTTGTTGAGCAGACGACCTTGTTTCTAGCCTCGGAAGCACAGCGTGGTGGAGCGCTACGTTTTTGGACATATCAACATCTGGTAGACTGGGATCTCGAAGAGCCGGCAGTGTCTCTGTGTCTGTGTCTGTCGTGTCGCGATATGGAGATAGATCAACGGAATCGATAAGATACACGAGGACCACCTTCTATTTCGCAGTGGCAGAACCTTTTTTTTGTTTTGTTTCTTTTTGTTTTTCAACTCTCCGGTTGGTTCAAGTTAGCCGCCACAAAGGACAGAACGACATACCGGTACGCCTTCCGAGTCGGTCCGGCGAGACGAACCAGAAGATCAAGACGACAGACATGTTCTTCTGAATCATTCCACAGGATGGCACCATCAGACGGACGGTCGGATTCGGCCGATGGATGGTCACGGTGTTTGCGTGGAGCCACAAGTTCCGAATCATTGTCAACGACCCCCCCACGCCCGCCCGCCCGCGCCCACACCACTGGGCCCACATTGCGAGCGGTTGACATGGCTACTCGTTTTCCTCCGCAACCTCCTCGATCATCGCTGAAGTCACGGATATGATGGAATTCGAGAGATGAGTCATGATGATAATGATGGCATTTCAAGTTAATACATATTATTACCCATAAACGAGCACGCGCTGGCGGGTGCTGCCGTGACGTTGTCAGACCAGGTTTTCATTAGAAGCGCGTTTATGTACCAAGTCTTTTTTTTCATAATGATCATATGTCATACTTCACTAAGAAACTTCTCTTTGTTTGTTTGTTGTTCGGTGTTTGCCCGGTTCAAGGAGATGCCAATGCAACGTACAACTACTGGTCACGATCGCCCTGTGTGGCGGCAGGAAATGAAATGGGTGGCGATCATGACCGTACTGCTACAACTAAGTGGCGCAAGTTATGCTCCGGTTAAGACGAGAAGATTGCCTGGCCGAGAGTCATTCTGAGTCCGCTGATCACGGGGGGGTCTGTCAAGGGGGGAGGCTGAGCGGCGCACCATCGCCCAGCTGCGCTGTAACGACAGTCGCGAGAAGGCCGCGCCAAGTTCGACGCGGCAACTGTAAACGTTCTCGGACGGAGAGCCACCAATATCCATCCAATTCATCATGCCACTGATCAACTGAATGATCGATATTTCCATTTCTATATCAGAGCCCGAGACCACGTAGATATAGCGGGAGCAAAATTTTCAAGGTTACTACTGAAAACGGCAATCTCGGATCGTCGCCGCTAACAAGATGCTTCCGCGGATAAATGCGAGTCGAGGACCCCCGCCACTTTCGGAATTTCTACTCCACCCACTTACGCCTCGTCATCGCTCTCAGTGTCCTCCGGCTTAGGCCCTCCGTGTGTAAGCCACGCTAGCTTCCTCAGCCTCCTTCTCTCCTCCCGTACCTTTAGTTGGTTCCTCGTGATTTTCTTCTTCTTCCTCACACCACCGGCACTCCCCGCAGCACCTTCTTCCGCGCCGCTGGCCACAGGTGTCGCAGAGTTCGACACAGCCGGACTCGTCACCCGCGACAGCACAGGTGTGCTCAATGCACTTCCTTTTCCTGACCTGCCATCACCCAGCGGGTCCTCCGTCACGGCAGTCTTCCCCTTGTGTGTCATCCGTCCTGCCTCGATTTCCCAGATTTCAGAGCCTAAGTTACTCGAATCAGCGATAAATTAAAAATATAGGGGCAACGCCTCGACGTATTACGCACATAGAGAGGTGACGAATTCGTGATTATGAGATATGATCACCTGCAGGCATCACATTAGAAGCCACTCAATCGGGGTCGGTCCAAATAGAGTGAAACACACCACTGCGCCTGTCCAATTCTTGATTGCGACCGCAAGGCCACCCAATGCCTCGCGATCCAAAAAGTTGCTCGGTTCGTCCAGCACACAGATCTACAATGTGTCATCAGAAAGAAGTCCCTTTAGAATAGAATGTTCCATCTTACCTGCGGATTGTTCCACAGACACGCTGCAATCACCAGTTTGATTTTTTGACCTTGAAACGATCAGTAAGCCGAGGGCAAATCAGAGTAATATCATGACGTTTATTACCCCCAGAGAGCCCCGATATCTCATTGTATTGAGCGATATCACCATCCAACCCAATATCCTCCAGATGCTTCCGAACAAGGTCGGCACGAGTTTCCCTCGTGCCAGCGCCCTCCCGGGAAGACTCCAGATCATCGAACTGCTGTATCAGTTTCCCATACCCTTTTTCTAGTAGCTGATCGCGTGGAACCCAAGTGTTCCATTTGTGATCCAGTCCACGCCATTTGACCTCATACTGGAATGACTTTTTGAGCTTTTGACGCCCCATAATGAGCTACCATCATTCGATCAGCTATTCCATCCCCACGTTGTCATTGTTCCGAATCATACCTCTAGTTTGCGCTTAGACCCGTCTCTTCCCACCCATTCTTGGTCGAGCAGCGCCTTTTCCTCGTCCGTTACAACGCGGGTTATTTTCTCCAATATCTCACCTAATGTGACGTGGCGTGTCGTCATTACTCCAACCAGTCAAGTACAGATCGTCACCTACGATCGTGACCGTCTTGGAAACGCCATTGAATGTACCCGATGGGGGTTTTCTCCAAATGACGCTCTATAGAACAACGTTACTTAATTTATTGGGTTTAAGAAGTCAGAAGCACTCACCAATGTGATGCGTCGCATGCTGGGATACGTAACCCACCCTGAGAGCAGGATGCTTGTAGACCGTGCCTTGTTGAGGGACTGTCTCTCCCTGACAGGATAGGTGATCGTTCGTCATTTCACAAACACCTTTGTCCCATGTGCACATTCACGTACAGTTAACAGCTTGATTAGAGTTGACTTTCCTGCGCCATTAGGGCCGACAATGCCGACTCGGCTAAAAGAGAAAAGAAGACTTCTTTGCGGACAGAGCAACGGTGGCGGAGATGAACACATACCTTGAGAGAGATAGTGCACAACTAACGTTATCAAGGCTTGGTGTCGACCGTCCTGGGTAAGTGAATGTACAATTCGACATCTTGAGGATTGCACGCGTGTTGCTTCTTATCCCCATCAAGGAACCAGGGGAAGGGAATGCGAATTTGACGGAGGTCGCCTCAAGAGTGTAGTAAGACTTAGCCTCGGGGTGTTTTTCCACAAATGCCGAGAGATTTCCCGGATAGTACACGAGCTAAGACCACCCGGTAAGTTCATCCGCGGTGAATCAGAACGGAGCAAAGCACCTTCTTCGATTCGTAGTGAATTATATCCGTCGTAACGTCATCCAGGAATCTACCAGCGCCCCGGATCAGTGTCTTTTCACTAGGACGTTATGACCGATGCTCACCCAGAGTCGTGACTCACGATGATACATGTGACGTGTTTCTGGGCGGTGAGCCATTGTTCTAGCCATAATACAGAGGCACGATCAAGCTATAGATCGAGAGACATTAAACGGTAAAAAAATACCCGAGATAACCAAGATGACATACATGGTTCGTGGGCTATTTTTGCGGTGATAACGATAACCGTCAGCAATAGGGTAGATTATTAATTAAGAACCAACACGGACCTCGTCGAGAAGAAGCAAGTCAGCATTGTACAGCATCGCACGCGCCAGCTCTAGTTTCATCTTCCAACCCCCTGAAAGTCCGCCGACGATGTCGGCCTGCCTGGCATCGTCGAACCCAACCTCAAGGAGCTGGTCCCTGATCTTCGACCTGGGCACCTCCTTGAGTGATTTGTCTGGACAAAGTGAGCCAACAATGTTTACAACGGTGTACCCGGCAAACAACTCACCGGAAGCTACGAAGTCCAGAACGGACAGCGAGGTGTCTTCGCTTTGCAGCGAATGTTCTACCATAATACAGCGTAGTTGATCCTGTGGTGGGAAGTTCTCCACCTTCCCATCACGTAGCTGACGCATAAGGGTCGACTTCCCTGATCCATTCGCGCCGAGAATACCATACTTGCGCCCACGGAAGAGGCGCAGGGTAGTGTGTGAGAGAAGCAAGAGTGCACCGTATGCAAGCGAAAAGAGCGTATCGCACAGCAACTCGCCCTCTTCGTCGGAACCACTCTTCAGCGTCCCGTGTTTTGCCTCGCAAAAGAAGGTCGGTCAAAGGCAATGATCGAGTAGGAATAGTACACCTACTTGTTCGACCGCGTGGAGATGTGAGCGAACCCTCTCCGAGAATTTAGTGGCCTCTTCCTCCCCTAACCATGGCTTCATGTACAGCCCGATGCATCTGTTCCATCGAGATTTCTCGTGAAAACGCTTCTGGTAGACCAGATCCGCAACTAGGGACGCCTGGAATCGAAGGGACGACGTCAATAAGGGATGCCTCGTTCCCGAGGGCTGATTGGGCGCCGTCTCAGACCGCACCACAAGGGTGTCATCTAAGAGAGTGAGCAGTGTCTTGAATATCTCTTCTGTCTCAGCCTCCAGATCTCGTGGAGGAGGAGTACCGCCCGAAGATGCCCCCGACTTCAACAGCGTGTTCAACGCAGTCTCTGCGAAAGCGCGGACCTGCGGGTCTAATAAGAACGCACACCGGGTTTCATTCCTCAACTCGATCGCTAACCTCTGGGAATGCAGCGCCCTCCGCAATCTTCTTGACGCCCTCCACCAAGGGACTGAGATACCGAGCGGCGACCTGTGGATTTCTCACGAGCTTTACGAGGTTGTCAATGACGACCACCGTCCTCCGCTGAACCTCCATGCTCCGGTCGTTCAACGCTCGCATAAGCAACGGCACAAGGACCGCGAGAGCGGGCGCAGTCACCTCGGCAACGAAGGTCGTCGACGACAGTGCCTTGATACATGCAGAGACCGCGTCCGGATTAGACATACATTTGACCAACACGGGTACGTGAGGCGCCAGATCTGGGTTTGCAAGCGTGGTGCATAGCGACGTGGCGCATTTGACAGCCGAACTAGCCACCTGACGAATCGTTAGATCCCTATGGACGACTCCGCGCGCTAACAGTCTGTGACAAGACACGTTACCTCCTTCTTGGTGTCGTGCATCGCAAGCTCGACCTTGGGGAGTATATGCCCCAGCTCGTCGGCCACGGCTTCCTTGGCGGTCGACACAAATGTTTTAAGCGCGTCGAGGGCGCCCACTTTTGTTTGCCATTTGCCTTTTTCAAGGACGTCGGCCAGGCTTGTAAACACAATCCTCGTCGCCTCTGGTGGGAAAAGTTGCAATATGGACTTGGTCGCGGTGCTAGCGGCAGTGCGCACTACCTCTCCCTTGTCGGAGTAGAGGTCAAACAACACAGGAAGACTGCTGAGCAAGAATGGTGCGCTGGATGCGCCGAGAACAGCGGGGAGCGACTGGAACCCGATCGCGGCGGACTCCCGCTCGTAGCCTGACTTCTTGTTGAGGGCAAAGACGTGCAAAGTCGAAATTATATTTTGATCGCTAAAATCATAAAGGTTGGATGGTGTCAGCAAACTCGACCGTTGACCATGGAGGAGAGCGACGGACTCGAGGGTCCCTACCCCAGCTTTTGAGACAGCGAGTGCAAGCTTATCGGCTGCTGCTTTGGCGTCTGCGAAGGCAAATTGCTTTCCTTGTTTTACTGAAATGATCTGAATGGACTCACCCGGACCCGTTGCCGCACAACGCAGCGACTCGAGGATGGATGCAATGCCAGCATCGGTTGGTTGGTTCGTGACAGCGGGAGACATTGAAAAGCGTAGACGCTGAGGAATCGATGGATATCCGAAGTAGATATTAGGGTAATAGTAAGTTTTCTTCGAGTCTATGGGTGACAGTACAGACGACGGCTTTCTAGCCTTCTAGTAGCACAAAGAGCAAGATTGAATGTGAATGCGACCGGTCCACGCTTCTAGCGCCTTCTAGTGATCGAATTCTTGTGGGCAGAGTCAAGCAGAGTTGAGTTACTACTCGCTTGCAATTTTTTTTTCACAACGGACAAATCCGATTCCATCAAACAAACCTATGCTGCATACTTACATGACTACAAAATGTCCGGTATTTAACGATGTGTCTGTGCACTAGACAGTGCCATTCCGCAGGTTATCAAACTGGCTGCGTTCATACCTCAACCAGTTGGGGCTACGATCCAACGGCCCCATCGCGTCCTTCACGATCCTCACCAAGCTCTGTCCAGGGACCGGGTCCTTGCCCGGACCAGCTTCCATGCCTTCCCTGTAGCTCCCCTTGTCGCCGCTGAGCTCCCAAAACATGCTGCCTCCCAATCCTTGTTCAGAGATCCATCGGCCTTTCATCGCACCAACGTGCTCGTTGTCAAAGCTGATCATCTCCCTCCTCTGATAGTCATACGACCAGCTCGCAATCTTCTGATCATCCTGGAAAACGTAGGACCCTGGAGGAGGGAGAACGCGATAGTCGTACACTCCTTGCTCCCAACTGCCAGGACCAAGTCCAGAGAACGGAGTCCCAGGACCGTCGGTGTTGGCAAAACTTCTGCCGTAAAGTGGAATCCCTAGAACGAGCTTCGATCTCGGAACACCGTGCGAATTATACCATTGGACGGCGTCTGCAGCGTTGATAGGAGGACCATACATGTTGGCCTGATGGTTGGCGATCTGGTCCCAAGATCCGGCTGACCAGAGCATCAACATTCATTCATCTTAACAACGCACGGATCGCTTACAAAAGTCATATGCCATCAAGTTCCAAAAGTCGAGATATGGATCCATTCCACGAATGTCCAATTTCCTGTAATTGTCGGTTCCACATGGTGCAGCAATCTAAAACTTGTCAACTAGAGATTTCATTTCAGCGAGTTTGCTCTCACTGTCAGCAGGAACTTGTGCTGGGCACTCTTGCTGTAAGCGTGTTGGTCCAAGGCGAACCGAAGCTCCCTCAAAAGCTCGCGGTACCCGACCGCTTGTTCGTGAGTAGATGGGTACTCGTAATCGACATCGAGACCGTCTAAACCGTAGTCTTCCAACAGTCTAACGGCAGACTGTACAAAAGTATGGCGTGCGTGGGGGTTGACGACCACAGGGTGGAACGAGGGAGAGTATGTCCAACCTCCGATGGAGAGGAGAACCTTGAGATGTCTATTCTGCTGCTTCAGTTTAAAGATGGCCTTGAGGTTGCCATAAAGGTTGTGGCCAGCGTCATTCCAGGAGTCTTCAGGGTAATGAATGTCTTTATCCGCCCAAACATCGGACAAGAACACCTCGCCGGTCTCAGCTCTCACATTGGCGAACGCGTACAGTATATGCCTGAGTGATCTGAGCGTGTGGTGAAAGCGTAAACGAGATTGAAACGCACGTCAAGTCGTGCACAGGAATCTGCGAAGGTGGAAACTTGCGGCCATAGATTCCCCTACGAACGATCAGTCCAATGTATCAGACGACTCGAGAAACTAACCAGTTTACAAAGCTGGTGGCGTGCATGAGCACTAGTAGAGCGGTCAAGATGAAAGATCCTTACTAGCCGACGCTATATTTGCCTTGCATTTCAGTGGACGGCGAGGGCGAGGGTACCAGAAACGATGTAGTTGACGGTGGACGCAGTGATAGATCGGGCGGGTTCACTGGTTGATCAACGACTTGGTTGTCCGGTGACGGGGGAAGGGTAGGATGGAGTAGATGATATCGGTAAGCTTCGTACACTGAGAAGACTATAACTAAGAGACAAGAGACAAGAAAGTATCTGCGGCGGGCGGATGAACGAGCGGTTCGTTGGGGAACTGCGGGTGGAGTGGTCTCGTCAGAAGAGACTGCTTGGTATGTTGACGACATGAGGGTTAATAAATAATCACTAGTATTTACGTAACTAACATTCTAACCCCAAATGACGTCACAACATTTATCGTTACATACACCGAAGGAAAGTTATGAAGGAAAGGAGAAGGTCATAGCGAGCTGCATTCAACATTACAGCAGTTGTGTAACGACTCCAAGGCCCTACAGCAACCGCTAAGTGGAATCGCACACAGAGCTTCATGTGTTTGACAAACCTTTGTCTTTCCTTCTCTAAATAATAGTTTCATCCCGACCTTGATGTACTCTGGGTGCGAAATGAACTGAAACTGTACCGTCGCTCGATCTCCCGTGCGTAGCACTCCTTGTGGGTGGTCCATAGATATGATCCGGACAGTCTGTCGTACAGCCTACAGGGCATCAGGTTAGGCATTCGGATCAACTTTAAACTCACTCCGCAGTGAAGCATAGCCTGATAGGTCGGCATCAGTTGAAAAGGCAAAACGAAACATAAGAACACTTGCCTGGTAGTTTCGCTGCATAGTAGTATTGTGGCTGCCAATAGTTATTAAATGATGCTTAGATCAACGGCAATCAATCCAAGACTCACTATAGAACGAGTACTTGTCCTTCGAATCGAAGGGTAGCTGAGGGGTGTTAGGTTTTATTTACGCGGAAGATAATCATGTTTACCTTTCGGCAAAGTATCGGATTTGTGCACGATAACCATTCCTTTCCGAACTGTTGCGCGCTTGACCCGCTTGAGTGCCAACGCCACGCACTGACCAGCTTCTGCCGTGGGCACATCTGCTCTGTGGCATGCTTTCAGACCTCCATGCTGACTGGTAGAGGGAACACAGACAGACCGTTTCCTCTGCATGCTGCGAACTACTGTTTGCTGAAAGTTGCCGTTCGAGTCTGGCCCAAACATGACTGCATCACCTGTCTTCAGCCTGCCGCTGTTCACAATACCATTAACGACTGTGCCAACGTATGGCACGGACCACACTTCGGTCACGGAATACTATGCCAAGTCAACCATATATCACAGAAAAGCTAAGTAGAATCACCTCTAGAGGTTGATCAACTGCAAATATCTCGCGATTGGCATCAGAGGCGGGTAAAAGGTTAAGGAATGTGCGAAGCTATAAAATGAATAAGTTGAGAATAGCAACGGGGCATACT